>CAUYRT010087182.1:0-17051 GCA_963574885.1 Lepilemur ruficaudatus | reverse complement strand
CCGGGGCCTGACCAAGGAGAACCTCGTGTTCCTGGCGCAGAAACTGTTCAACAACAGCAGCAGCCACCTCGAGGACTACAGCAACATGTCCGTGTCCTGGTCCCAGTTCAACAGGGTGAGGAGCCCGGGCCCTCGGCTGCCCGCCCTGGCCACGGGGTCCTGTCACTGCCCTGCCTCACAGACAGGTTACTGTCCAGGGCTGGCACCCCACCCTCCATGCCAACCACCCTCTCCTACCATCGGGAGAAACGGGGGCTCATACACCCGAGAAGCCGTGAGAGCCAGAGCAGGATGACGGAAGGACCCAGAACCCAGGGAGTCATGATCTGCGGGTTCTAGTCCTAGAACTGTTCACTGATTTGCCAGGTCCCTTGCTTCCTCCGTGCCTCTGTTTCCTCATCTGTAAAATGAGGAGATGGAGCAGGAATGACTCTGGAGGTCTCGTCCTCACACCTCCCACTCGCATCCATGGGATTGTCTTGGGCGCCTGTGTCATAGGAGTGACATGAGGTTATTCTCTGGGTCCCGAGGACATGAGTTTGCAGAATGCCAGAGTGTGGGGGCAAGTAGGGGTGAGGAATTAGGAGAAGGCCAGGTGGGGACAAGAGGGCACTGACTTTCCTGGGCCACCTGTGACCTGGGACAGCAGCCCTGACTCGGAGTTTCCTGGGGTCTCTCAGGAGAACTTGCCGGGCTGGAACTACACCTTCTGGCAGTGGTTCGACGGGGTGATGGAGGTGCTGAAGAAGCACCACAAGCCCCACTGGAATGATGGGTGAGGAACGGGCGCCATGGGGGCTGGCCTTGGGCTTGGGGACAGTGGCTGCTGCCCCAGCAGTGACACTCGATGCTCCGTGCACCAGGGCCATCCTCGGTTTTGTCAATAAGCAGCAGGCCCATGACCTGCTCATCAACAAGCCTGATGGGACCTTCTTGCTGCGCTTTAGCGACTCAGAAATCGGGGGCATCACCATTGCCTGGAAGTTTGACTCCCGTGAGTGCCCGTTTTGCCCACCTGCAGCCCCAGGGCCCTGGCTCCCATCCCCTTGCTCCCCACCAGGCCTGTGTCCTTAGAAGGTGCCCACCAGGAAAGCTCAGGGCTAGGCTCAGTGTGGGAAGAGTGTTGCTTAGAAATGTGTTCCCTTTCTATCATTTTCCATTGGGGAGAATGTAAAATCACCACCCCGTAGACTCCAGAGCTCCTGGGTGAGTCCTCTGGCAGCTTCATGCCCTCTCTCCTCTGCCACGACCAGCCTTTCCGTATCTACTCGCCCAGGTGCCGAGTAGAACGTTCCTGCAGCGCAGGCTGGCAACAGCCCAGGTTTCTCTCAAGCCAGCCTTAAACCCCCACAACTTGGCCCTCCTCCTGCTGGCAGTGGTTGTGGGAATGAAGTTGTCCTTTCCGCAGCGGACCGCAACCTGTGGAACCTGAAACCGTTCACCACTCGGGATTTCTCCATCAGGTCCCTGGCTGACCGGCTTGGGGACCTGAGCTATCTCATCTACGTGTTTCCTGACCGCCCCAAGGATGAGGTCTTCTCCAAGTACTACACTCCTGTGCTCGGTGGGTCCCGCCCCAGGGCCCTGCTGCCTGGAGCCCATGGGCTGGGCAGGGGGTTCCCCAAGGAGAGCTTGCAGCTATTTCCCCTGTGGGTTTTGGCCCATGGGGTGGTGGAGAAGGTTTGAGGGCTCTCAGTTGAGGAGAGGGAAAGTGAAACCCATCCCAGCTCGCTTGTGGGCAAAGCGAAAGCTGCATGGATTCTCACTTCTGCACCCTCGCAGGGAGCGGGCAGTGCTGGCACAGTTCACGCCCAGTCCCCGCTCTGCTCCCACCTGAGCCGGCCGCCGTGTCTGCTCCCCACCCTCAAACCTCCCCGCACGTTGAGTGTGGGATGAAAGGGGGATAGGTTTTTCCCTATTCAGCCTGTCCCAGGTCCATTGGTTGGGTTCGCTTCTAGTTTGGCAAGTGCGGGGGCAGGGAGAGATAAAGCAAACGGCCCGGAAAGGAACCAGGAGCAGGACTGGGGTTGAAGCCGGGGTCTCGGGGACCCTCAGACTGGATCCATCAGCAGGTGTCTTTTGGGAGGCCTTGGGAAATCTCATCCCTGCTGAGGCCTCAGGGTGGTGTGGGCAGGAGGCAGACTGCAGAAGGCTGGGCTTCTACCCCACCTGGGACTTCCCAGAGAGTTTGGTTCTCACTACCATTCTCCCCCTGGCAGGTAAAGCAGGTGACGGATACGTGAAGCCACAGATCAAGCAAGTGGTCCCTGAGTAAGTGTCCAGGGCCCGGCTCTGGCTGTCCTCCCGCCTGTCTTGTCCTCCTGCCTGTCTTCTCCTCCCCAGACACTGCCGTCCCTCCTGTTCCTGGGCCCCCGCATTCCGATCCCCCATCCCCAGGAAAGCTGACTCAGCCCTGGGCAGGGACCTGGGCTTGGTTGTGCTGTGGCCAGTACCCAGGGCCCAGTACTACAGCCAGAGCCCCAGGGCCGAGAAAGACATAAAGATGCCCCCCAAGTCCCTCCCCAAGACACGGCCTCCCTGGAGGCTGAGGCTCTGTCCTGCTTCCTCCTGCAGGTTTGTGAATGTGTCAGCAGACGCCGGGGCCAGCGCCACGTACATGGACCATGCACCCTCCCCATCTGTGTGCCCCCCAGCTCACTATAACATGTACCCACCGAAGTAGGTGGTGTTCTCATTGGGGTCCACAGGGGAGGAGTTGGGGGACTCGCCCCAGGCTGGCCCCCTGCAGGGCTGGTGGGCAAAGGATCCAGAGCTCCTCTAGGTCTGAGTGGGGCCCGGGTGCTGGGAGAGCGAGATGAGCCAGGAAAACATACAGAGCATTTTGAAGTGAGACATGGCAGGAGCCGGTCCTCACTATAGTACTGACCAGCTGGGTGACCTTGGGAGAATTATTGGGCCTCTCTGATGCTCAGTGACCTCATCTGTAAAATGGAGGCAGGAACACCTACCTCGTGAGATGGGTCAGGATTACATGAGACGGTGCAGGTAAAGGATTCGCACAGGGAGGCTATCATGAGGGCTGGGTACAGGCAACTATTTATGGGGTGGTTTTCCATAAGAGTCAGGTGGAAATGGGGTAGAAAACAAATTCTGTTCCTTACTAGGGGTGGCCTGGGCTGGATGTCTGGGTGGCAGCGAGCTACAATGGGACCACCAAGGCTGGGGAGTCACAACGACCTAGATTCCAATCCTGACCCCACCACCTACAGCCAGGTGGCCCTGAGCAAGTTTCCTAATACAGCCAAGTCTCAGTTTCCTCCTCTATAAAGTGGGGTGAATGCCTACGTTACAGGTGGCTGTGATAATTGGAATACAGTGGTTATAGGCTCAGCCTGCTGTAGGTGCTTGGTGAATGGCGTGGTGCCTGGTTAAGTGACTAGCATCACAGGGTGGGCAGGGCTCATTGGCCCAGCCACCTGGCTTTACAGATGAGGACAAGGAGAGAAGGAAAGTGGAATTCCTAAGATCATTCAATGAGGTGTGAGTAGACCAGGAGCCAGTGGCAGACCGATACCCAGCTTGGGGTGGGGTTGGGGGTGTCTGGCCAGGATGAGTCTTGTTCTCATGAGACTGGCTTGAGTGGGGAGCAGGAAGGGCTGTCCCCCCAGGGTTGGGGCTGTGAGATGTGCCAGCTGCCCCTGACATCCTTCTCTCCCTACCAGTCCTGACCCTGTCCTTGAGCAGGACGGAGAATTTGACCTGGACGAGAGCATGGATGTAGCCCGGCACGTGGAGGAGCTCTTGCGCCGACCCATGGACAATCTTGGCCCTCGCCTCTCCCCACCTGCTGTTCTCTTCACTCCTGCCAGAGGCTCCCTCTCATGAATGTTGGATCCCACGCTTCCCTTGGGAAACAATATTCAATGTGAAGAGCTCATATTAATTGTGATTTTAGAATTGCTGTGCATACTGATGCCTTTGCAGGCAGCACGGGGATGCGTGCGTTTGTATGTGCTTGTGCACGAGATGTGCCTGCCTTGCCTGGGAAGTCCCGGGTACATGCTGCAGCAGCAGTGGCCCATCCTCAGATCCAGGCATCCAGGAGCTGGCTGAGTTTGTCTCCGTCGTGGAAGAGACTGAGCCTCTGTCACTGCGGGTGCTCAGTGCAGGCAAGCCTGTTCCTCCGGTGTCCTCCTCTGCTCGGTAGCTGTTTGAATGAAATTATCCAAGAAGGGAAAGGAGACAGAGTCTCTAAGCTAAAGTCTCACTCCTGAGAAGCTTCGCCCTCCCAAATGTGTACGTGTCTATGTCCGTGCAGCCGTCCCCACGCACACGTGTTGGTCTAGTTGACTCTTTCCCTCAGGAGGGAGGTTGGGGCTTGTTTTTGAGTAATATTTTATACTTTAGTGAATGTGGACTCCAGACTTTGTGTGAGCCCTCTGAGAGTTTGTCTGGGCCTGGGCCATGTCCTTAACGTGGTGGAGCTGGGTTGAGTCAAGTCAAGGCTGTCTGGGCTGCTCTGAGTTTGTACTTGGCCTCTTGTCCTTGAACCAGGAGGTTGGGCTTCAAGTCTGCCCCTAAAAGTTCCCCCAGGATCCCCTCCCCTCCCATCAGAACTGACTTTCTTTCTTTGCCTTTTTGCTTGCAACTTTGCTTTCTGGAGAGGAGGAAAAGACTGTTCTAGGACATGGTGGGTGCACAGGGGACCTGGGACTTGCAGAGCTGATCCCTCCCTCCTGGAAAAAAAACTGCAGCAAGAGACAAGACTGCAGCAGCCACTTGCTGCGTGCCTGCGGGATCTGGAGTGAGGGGTAAAAGCTGATCTCGCTGGGCTCCGCTGGGAGCTGGGACCCGGGGAGGCGTCCGCTGTTGCGTAACTGGCTGTGGTCTGAGGCGGCCTCACTCTGTCCCCACACCCTCCCTCCTAGGCTGTGCAACCCACAGACAGGGGCTCTGCCCGCAGAAGACTGGGAGCCCCAGGCTTAAACATTTCTGAAGGGAGGCGGGGACGCGGAGAGGGAATCTTTTGTAGTTTGTACAAAGACCCACATATTTGTGTAAGTGTTTTTGAATAAAATGTTTTTGTTTTTTCATAAATTTGCTGTGGCTCCTGGTTTGGGGGAGCTGGCAGTGTTGGGGATCCCTGGAGCTGGAGTCACTTTGTTCCTTCCCTCCCATGTGGCGGATGGTGTTAACTTTTACCCTGAAGTTACAACTCTGCTCCCTTTTCTGTGGTTTTAAGGGTGCTAACCACCCCTGGAATACTGTCAGGGCTTCTCAGAAGGCTAAGGAACTAGGTTAGGGGCCACATATTCCCAAGAAAGCAGGGAACTTGAGGTTTTTTCAGGAAAAGATAGGGCAGAACTCCTGGGGAGGGAGTCCCAGGGCCGGGCAGGACTGTGGTCTGGCCTCTCCTCAGTAAGCGGCCTCAAAGCTGGGGGCCACTGTGGCTGTCCACCCCCTGGGGCCGGCAGCTGTGAGAGCCGCAGCAGCAGCAGCAGTCCCACCCTCCCTGGCCTCTTCCAGGGACCAGCAGGTGGCACCATCCAGCAGCTGCAGTGTTTTCAAACAGCTGACCCTGAGGGAGGCCGGGTGGAGGCAGGAGGACCAGTCTCCCATTTGGACGCCCTGGCGCCAAGCTGCAGCTAGTGCGGGGTGTCCCTGGGGACGTGAGGGGGGGTGCTGGGGAGTGAGGCCCTGTGGGCAGGTTTCTTCAGTGCTGGAGGAGGGCAGGGGCCCGGGGCTGGCGGGGGTGGCGGGTGGCGGGGAGGGAAGCGGGCGCCCGCAGCACTAATCTCCGCTTCCATCTCTGCGAGGGAAGGTGCTCGAAGGCGAAGGCGCTCGCGTCTCAGGCGGCGCCGGTCTCCATGGCACTGGCTGGAGGGCAGGGGGCGGGGAGAAGCTGAGCTGAAGTAGCTGAGGTCGCAGCCCGCTTCCCTGAATTATCGCTGCCCACTGCCCAGGGGCCCATGGCGACCAGCCAGTGAAATGTCTCCATGCTGTCCCCACCGTGAACTGAAGTGATAAAGGCACCAACTGTGGAAGGGGAGGCACTGGGGGCTGGGGTGGGAGTATCTACCCCAACCCCTATAGTAGCTTATCTGACCCCAGACAGGACACAGCAGCTCTGGGAGGGAGGGGTGAGGGAAGCCTCACACTGACACTGTTGGCCCTGAACTATGACCCCATTGCTCCTCCAGGTACTAGGCTGGTAGATGACACAGGAGGGAGGCCTGTGTCAGCTCAGGAATGAGGGGCTAAAGCAGCACCTTCTCCCAAGACCCTTTCTGCTCCTAACCCCACCCGACGCATGTGTGAGGTCCCCTCAGAACTTGAGGGGGAAAAGGAGGCCTTCACCAGCCAGACAGAGCTGCCAAGCTATCAGATGGTTCCCATATAACTTTTATTTCTGGAAGTTAAAGTAGATACAGCAATATACAAAAAAACCAAAAAACACAATAATATAAATTTTTACACTATGAAGTATACATTGGAATTTGAATGCAGTGGCCAGGACAGCAGCTTACAAACCACCTTATAGATAGGTTAAGCGATCTACGGGAATGCCTCAGCCTGGCAGGGGTGGAGAGAAAGCGGGCAGGTCCTGAGGACTCTGTTCTTTAAGGGAGGGGAACAAGTCTCAGCTCCTCTCAGAACTTTTGCTACAATCAGAGTTAAAACCAGAAATACATGCTACCTCCAGCCATGAACTAGACAGTGTCTGCTCCGGAGAAGCCCAAACCCTTGCCCTAGATCCCTGTGACTTAAACCCAGTGGTAAGCCCAAGTCTTACCTTCTAGATACTCTCTCAGCTTATGAGTGAAGCTTATCATGTACTAAAGAGCGTTGCTGGAGAAGGGAGAACTCTGTCACGAGTCCACCCTTTCCAGGCAGGAGGACAGGGATGGCCATGGGGAACCCTCTCCTCCCTAATTCAGAAACTAACATGGGTCTACCTAATAGAATTCCATGGAAACTCTGATCAACTGAGGCAAAGTGTTTTTGTGTCGCCAAATCTAGCCATGCCTCTGGGTCAGAGAGGCCAACCTAGTACATGCTAAGTGTTCCAAAATGCATGGTGAAGGCGAGCTGAGTGGCTGAGGCACAGTCCATGCCTACAGGTGGTTCTGCCTCACCTGTAGGGCCCCGTAGGGAGGAGACAGTCACCAGCCTCAGGGGGAGGGCGGGTGGTGTACACCCCTACATGAGGGGCAGACCTTGGGTTTATCAGGGAGCCTTTACCCTGCATGGCCAAGTGAAGAGGAGATTACAGGTGCTGCTGGGAATCACCAAGAAACTGGGGTAAGAACCGTATTCCCTGAGCTCAACTAAACACTTCGTGGGAGCCCCGTAGTCTGAGTCATGTTCGACCTACAACTCTCTCCCTCTTCTTTCATGAGGTCCTGAGACCA
The DNA here is from genome assembly GCA_963574885.1 of Lepilemur ruficaudatus. Taxonomy (NCBI): domain Eukaryota; kingdom Metazoa; phylum Chordata; class Mammalia; order Primates; family Lepilemuridae; genus Lepilemur; species Lepilemur ruficaudatus. Next base: position 9,678 of record CAUYRT010087182.1, on the reverse strand, counting down.
GGATTCCCAAAGCAATAGGACAAGGAACCTTTAGACACTGGAAGGCTCCATGCCACTCACACGGTCAGGCAGACTGAGGAGGAAGGAAGCAGGATCATCCTGGCCCTGGTAAGGCACCCACAGAAACTGCCCAGGCTCTGAACCAGGAGCTGAAGTCCACGGAAGAAGGGAGTAAGGGTTGTCAGTACCCTCTGCCCAGCCTTACCCTCCAAAAGGCCAACATGTTATGGGGAAAATAAAAATCTGTTTATAAAAAAAGGCTAAAATGCTTAGGTTCTCCCCAAACCTTCCTATTTCAATACCAAAGCCCAGGCCACAGCTTCAGAGGTCTTTTAAGGGTTTAATCTGAAGTCCATCTCAGGAATTACATAAATTATCAGCCTTAAGAAAGCTGAATGCTTACAGCACCAAGGAGGCTGTTAACTGAGTTTTCTTAAATACAGAAAGGCTACGCTGATACAATGTTTTTTTTGCCCTTTAATTATTCTTATTTTTTAATTTAAAAAGAAACCTAGGGCTTAGACAGTCCTATCTTCTATTTGGATGTTAGCAAGGTTAAAAGTGCAATGCCAGGAGTATGTAGCTACAGGCAGCCTGTGGCATTAGCTTACAGAAACAGGCAGGAGGATGCCACTGGCACCAGGAGGCACTTGTCTAACAACAACAACAACAAAAAGCTGCTGAGAAAGGAGGGCAAGGGAACAAAAAACGTAAGACATTTCCTTTTTCTCCCTCAGCCGCCCCCTTCCACATCCCCTGATCACGGTCTCAGAGAACACATTCTTATTTGCATTTAGATAAAAGCATATCACCCACATTCACTCATTTTTCTATTTCAAAAAGTGCCCAGATTGCTCAAAGATAGCAGAAGTAGGAGATAAAAAAAAAAAATCTGGAACCACAAAGTGAGGAGTCTCAGATGATCTGGGGTTTGGCTGTGTAAGGGGTGGCAGAACACAGGTAGGCGCCTCGGTCCTATCTCTCTGCAGCTTCCGTTCTCAGCTCCTCACATGGGGGAGGTAGCGCACTCCGAGGTCAACTCCATGTCAAATGTGAGGGACTCTGGAGGGACAGACAGGGAAAGCCAGTTCAGTCGCCTGTCCTCCGCAACTGGCAGGGCACACCCCCAGCCCCTCAGAGGCCAGGACTCAGGCCACCACTACTATCTAGTCTCCTGTCTAACACAGTGGCCCTCAAGCCACACACGGCTACTGACTTGACACGTGGCTCGTCCAAGCTGAGACGTGCTGTGGCTGTCAAAAGCCCAGTGGACTTCCAAGACTGAGCATGCAATGATAGCACGTTGGGTTTATTTGGTTAAATATGTTGTGAAAATTAACCTATTTCTAACGTGGCTACTAGAACATTTGCACTTACACACGTGGCATACGTTCCATTTCTGTTGCAGAGCGCTGCTCTAGAACCTCCTACCGTTCTGGGTGACCAACTCTTGGCTCTGCACATGTGAGCACCACACAAAAGAGACTGACTTCCTTCATAGGACAACCATCTGCCAACCAAATACTTACCAAACTGCCCTCCTGCTGAGGGTTCAGCACCTTCACCATTATTTCCAAACTGCATCAATGAATCTAAAGTGCGGGGGGACATCGGCAGGTCAATGGTATTGCTGCAGGTCGTTCTGTAGGAAATGGGGAGCAGCACAGGAGGGGGAAGGGCCAGGTTGACAAGACACAATGGAGGAAAAAAAAAAAAGAACAAAACACACACACACAAGCCATCAAACTCTGGTCTCCAACAGAAAAATAAAAGCTCAAGCTTTTTAAACACACAAGGCCACTTTGAGTACTAAACATAGCCCAGGGGCTTCCAACCCTGCACAGGATAACTCTCGCCCCCTGTCCTATTCCCAGGGATAACTGAGGACATTAGAAATGAAGGCAACGTTGGGAAGGGAAGCCACTTACGGGGTCACGCAGATAAACTTGGTCTTCAGGTATGGGGCGGCACCTGGGAAGAAGAAAACGGGGCTTACTGACCGTGGTCTCCCTCTGAGGACAGGGCAGGAGGAAGCGGTCTGCCTCACCAGGGCTGACTTGAAACTCACTCCATCCTTACACAGAGATTGTCTGGAAACCTCCATCTGCCCCCCAGGGTTGCCCACCCTCGTTGTATACTGTTTGATGTCCTACGCACTCCAGCTTTGAAGCTCAATTCTTCCCACTAAAGCTTTCCTGAGCTGCTGACACTTTTCAGCATACCCTTGTTCCACCTGAGCCTAAACTAATGTCACCCACGTGTTCATTCTTTCCCTAGATTATGCAAACGTTTAACTGCTTCCATGTGGTTTTAGGATTCTATTCTGGCCTGGTCGTATCTCTTAGATAACTCCTGTGCATACAGGAGCCAAGCCTACGCAGTCTTTGCACCGTGTCCAGCACAGACACCAACATCCCCACGTCTTTAAGAAAACACAAGAGGCTGCTGATGGTCGTGGTTCTAAAGCCGAGGGTTATACCTTCTATCAGCACTAATCTCCCTCTATCACTTTTTTAGGTGAGGGCATTAGAACCGCCCAGGTGGATAAATACATCAAATAAAAAGCACCCTCTACATACAGGGAAGATGACTTCGTGGTACAGTACAATCCACTCAACTATGAGAAAGGAGACCAGTGTGTCTTCAGTAGCTAAGAGACCTGGGGCAAGGCGCTTTCTCTCTCATGCACTAAATAAGAGGGAGGGGGGAGAAGGAGGTGCCAATTGTCTATGATCCCTGTCATTTGTAATTCCTGTTCTATAGTTAGAAATGTGAGGACTAGAATAATTTTAGACACTGAATGCTTGCACCGAGAGGTCAAGAAGGCTTGGGGACACTGGCATGAAATCTGGGAATTCAGGTGAACAAACCACTTAGGAGGCACGAGGCGGGGTGGGGCGGGGCAAGAGAAGCGCAGCTGTGAAGCGTGGGGCTTAGAGAGAAACTGAGGGATCAGAAAGCATGACGACCATCTGAGACAAGGCTTCGTAGAGCAGCTCTTGGAATGCAATCTGAGGTTATTTTTGGCTAAGAAACAGATTAATTCAGTGCAAAATCCAAAGGAGCTACTGAGGCAAGGCTCCAGTTCTATAAATCCAACTGTTTTGGCCCAGACCTGAGGGGAGCTGACACCCTAGACAAAAAAAGGGTTTAATTCTCCAGTGATGGAGATAGCTGAGAAAAATAGCTTCAGCCTGAGATGGGACAGAAGTAAAGGGGAACTAAGGCTAAAAGCTGATTTACATGTGGCTTCATGCAAGGTTGTAAAGGTACTTCATCTCACTTGTACATGGTTCAGAATCTCCCCCTGAAGCCATAAGGAAATACAGCGTGGGCTTTCGATGGAGCAGTATGGTGGAGAGAAGAGTCCTGAAGAGGGGATCTCTCTCTGAGACTCTCGGGCCATAATACTCTTGCAGTGGAAATAGAGAGGAAAGGGTCGCAGGCTCATCTCCCTGAAGATTCCCACGTTAGCATGGGGCCCCCAGCCGCACCCACTGCCAGGCTCACAGCGAGCCCTCGGTGCCTCCTCCTCACACTGATCCCTCCACGGGGCAGGCAAACCACTCAAGTCATCAGTTCCTGTCTCGTGATCAGCGCCGTGCCCCTGGGAAAGCACTGATGTTTCCAGGCGGGAAAGGACCTCGCCTCCCAGCCCACAGGAGGGGAGATGGTAATGGAGGATGCAGCCTCAGCCTGGGTGGGATCTTGAATGCAAAATTAGTCAAAACGACCAGCACTCGGACCTCAATGTCCCCTGCAGAAGGAACAAAAAGTAGTGTGGCAGGGGCTGATAAACAGATCTCCCAACCGAAGCGCACGTGGACAGAGAGATAAGCAGCAGACAGGAAGTGAGAGCTACACTCTTCTAAGCATGAACAAAACTCAGCACCAGAACAAAGGAGAAAGGAACGTCAACTGTCAGTTAGCTCAAATTTCCTCTTCCAAGGCTCATTCTTCTCCACCCCAAGAAATTCCTTGGAAGGAATTCCTCAGAAAAAGTGGGAGGGATGTTGGGAGGTGGTGTGTGTGCGCGAGCACTTGCTATTTGGACAAAAACAGTTTTTTAAAAAGCAACCGGGGCAGAGAAGGATCACTTTAAAGAGCCCACCGCTGGCTCTACGATTAAGAAAAGTTAACTAAAAACAAAGAATGACAAATCAGAGACTCCTCATCAGGATCTGGACAGAGACCCAGAGAGTCAAAGCAGCGAGTGCTGAATGGGAACAGGTTGGGGCTGCCCCTCCACACTGAGGATAGCCCCAGAGAATATAAGTTTAATGTAAAATAATTCATATATAACATATAAATACATATTGTCTCACATGTTAAAAAATATCTTGCTGGGCACAGTGGCTCATGCCTGTAATTCCAGCACTTTGGGAGGCCAAGGCAGGAGGATCGCTTGAGACCAGGATATTGAGACCAGCCTGGGCAACATAGTGAAATTCCATCTCTACAAAAATTTAAAAATTAGCTGGACATGGTAGTATGCTCCTATAGTCCTAGCTACTCAGGAAGCTGAGGTAGGAGGATCCCTTGAGCCCAGGAGTTAAGGCTGCTGCGAGCTATGATTGTGCCACTGCACTCTAGCCTGGGCGACAGAGTGAGACCTTGTCCCCCCGCCCCCAAAAAATATTATTTTCAATAGCTGCACATTCGAAATACCAACTCCACACCCTCTAGCCGGTCAGTCTTTCCCTTCAAACACAATGCTCCCCAACTCTGGGGTGAACTGTGCTCCAATGGTGCTAACAATCATTCCTTCCAGAAAGCGTTCCTTCAGCTCACCTGACACCACATACATGGTTCAGTGATGGGGGAAAGTATGCTGGGCTGAGGTCTGGGTCTCATGCCTTGCAGTGTCTGCTAACAAGCACTGTGCTAGCTGGGCATCCTGGTGCCAGGGAACCCTGTCCTCATTGTCTCTTCCCAGTGTCTTGGGGTGTGTATACTATTTTCCCCTTTAGACTCATGCACTCCCTGTGGGGCAAGGACTAGTGACTGAGTCTTCTCTTCTCTCAAATCCCATTAGTCAACCCAAAAAGCACTTACTCCAAAGTTCTTTCCCTTGGGAGGAATAAGGATTCCACAAGTTAGGTAGTCTACCCCTGAAGGATCCTGCAATTTCCAACTTTTCCCAAGGACTGAATGCCAGGAACATGGAAAATCAACAACTACCTGGGTCAGCTTCAGGATGCTCCTGGCTCTCGGGCCGACAATATTTTCCGAATGCCTCCTCCTTAGGAATGTCGGGGTACAGATAGACCAGCGGAGACACGAGGATACTGGTAGCATCCATGATCTTATAGCCCATGATGATTTCGGCAAATGACATGTTGTTCAGCTGCTGCTTGGTGTATGGTTCCACCGACTGGATCTGGGTCTTACCTGTTACGGGATACAGGAAGGAAAGACGAATCTCAGAGAAACTTGCTTTTATTTTGCCTCAACAGGGAAAGACAGGCCAGCCTGGCACTTGAGACCCTGGATATCCTGCCCAGTGGCCTGGCACCGTAGAAATGTCCAGGCTGCCTTCTAACTTAGGAGAGGCTATCCAGTTGGGTCACAGGCAATAAACTTGAAGACAACGACTGGCATAAGATATATTAACAGGGTAAGTGAGAAAGGGGATGAAGAATAAAAGTTAAATTGCAAATTTCTAGACAAACATCCACCACTGGAGCAAGAAAACAAACTGGCAAACCAATCCTTCAGCTGTAAGAATTCAGAGGAAAGACGACACCTCCAAGTCTGAGTGAGGCAGGGGAGCCGGAGGCCATCTCCTACCACTAGGGGGCAGTAGGTGCTAGGAACTAGTAGCAGCCCTGAGCTGCAGCACCAGCCACCAGGTGGGGTAGGGGAGCCAAGCTTACCGCTGATGTCCTTCTCCACCCAGGTGAAGGTGACTCCTCCTTCTTTGCTACTTTCACTGAATCTTAGCAGGAAGGTGCCTGGGGGCTTGGTGCTCAAGATGGCCCGCTCCCGATCCTTACTGATGAAGCCCATTATGTACCTGAAGCCAAAGTGGAGGAACGACACTGTTTGGGTGCACAGGGTTTCCCCACTGCTAGCTTGCTGAGAGAGCAGGTGAGACTTGGTTATACCTGTGCACTGTCTGCCAGACACAAGAGTTGCAACCTACCCTTCATTCCAAAGGGCGAGGATGTACTTTTTCACAAGGTCAATGATATTGTCCAGCCAGACCCAGAAGGAGAAGCCCTTGCCAGCCATGTTTTCCTGGAGAAAAGAAGGATGAGAAAGCCAAGGCTACCACTGCCCCAGCCCTTCCCTTCCTTGGGGCACAGCGCATCACCACCATCCTCAGGCCCATCTACCTTCCAGCAGGTCCTACTGACCGCTGGACCAAGGGTTCAGGGCCTTCAAGCCCAGAGCCCTCCCTGACAATATTGTGGACTGCATTCTCACTCCCAAGAGGTGACCCCAAGGATTTAACAAGATTTCTTACTTTGCAAAATTTAGCCCATGTGATCTGACACCCTGAATAGTTCACACCAGGTCCTAAAGGAAAAGAAAAGAATAAAGTAGTGAATTTTCAGCTTTGAATCAAGATAGTATTTCTCAAAACAGAACACACACACATTTGTCCCACAATCGGCCATGACACCACTGGCTCTCATGTATGTGAAGGTCACCACTATGTGTGTGCCACGCACAAACAAAACCCCCACACTCCAATCCCATCATATGCCCTGCCCGCGTTGCATAGCACAGCAGAGGCAGTAGATGGTGCAGCGAGTCTGTCTGCTCTCCCCAGCCTCATGGGGTGGCTGGGAGCAGCAGCACACACTAGCAAGCTGACAGCTGGTGTTAGAAAGTTGTATTTGGTGGTGGCAGTTTTATTAGGACAAGGCTAATTATAGTCCAGGTAGAACATAAAACAGTCTACTAAATTTTTTTTTCCCCCAGGGAAGAAAAATTAAAAACTAGCCTGCAGTTTACTGAAGAAATGGAAAGGGAATGTGAAGGCTTTAGCTCTACCTTCTAAAACGCACTTAAAATATCTGAGGTTAGACAGAGTGGTAGCCTAGAAGGGCAAGGAAGACAGAGACTAGGGGAAAAGAAATCTGCCTCCCACCTCATACAAATGACCACCAGGATGCAAACTGCCACTGTGCCTGCCGCTGTGCCTTCCCCAACCTGACCCCTTGCTCAAGGCCGATGCTCGGCAAACATGGCTAAATGAACAGCCCCACAGGCCAGATCCATTTTCTAAGGAGGGTAGGAGAGAGGGGCAATAAAATGCAGACCCAAGAGTTTCTCTGCCAGCGTAGTCAACTGCTCAATGCTCAGCCCTCGCTTCGTAGTGGAGGAGAACTGCCAGCTCAGCACCTCGGCCACCTGATCCCACGTTCCGATTGGGGGCTTGGTGAAAAAGTTCACGTTCTGTCGAAAATAACATATTTGCTCATTCAGATGAGAGATGGCGCTCACAACCTGCACTAGGTACCAAGAGATCACAAGAGGACGGGGCACTAACCTTGGGGTTGTTGGTCAGCATGTTATACCACAGGATTGACGCCCAGGCATTTGGCATCTGACAGATGTTGGAGATCACCACAACTGGCAAGGAGTGGGTCTGTGGAGTCAGTGGGGAATGAGTCGGGGAGGCAGAGGGGCTACCTCAAAAGTCCTTTCACCCACATCTTGCAGGGTTCAGGATAAAGGGACATAGCACCAACCACACCTGCTGCCAACTCTAGGCGAGGAGTGTGACTGAGCCAGCTCAACATCCAGAGTAGAGAGAATGCTGAACACCGGCCATAGGACGCGGGCTGTTATCTGACCATGAATAGTCACTTGAAAGTCTGCCTTGCTCTAAGCTTGACCCACTGTCCCTATTTCTAAGACCTGGAAAGCATTCTCCAAGAATTGAAGCTGTATCTTCCCATGAAACATAAAGGTCTCAGAAATAAAAGACTAAGATTCCTGCTTTTCCAGGTATATCTTAATTTAAAATTCAAGAAAGTTGGGAAAAGAGAATGTATAAATACCTATATGATCTTCTGTACATAAAAACATTGGCTGCTAAGACTCTTTTGCCCAAACTTTATAAAGTCAGCCCTAATCGATTTCTGAATATAGATTTTCATCCTGAGTTTGCTGAAAGCTAAGTATACATGTATCTTCTAAGCACTATAACAGGACTTTATTCTCAGATGAGATACCAAGGATTTTTTGGAGAAAAATAAGCAAAAACAAATACAGTACTTAGCAAACAGCAATCATTCCACCTTCCTTAGTAAAAATCCTACCAGAAGTTTTTCACCCTTGCACACAGACCCATGCTGATTCTGCTGCAGAACTCACCTCTAGGTCGATCTTGAGGCCTTGGTGATACACCTCAGTCTCAAAGGTGATCAGGTGCAGCTCCTCGGTCACAATTAGGGAGGCCTAGAGGAATGAGAAGGACATTCTTTCTCAGAGAGGATGGCATTCAGTGCTAACAGCCACAGGTGAGGAAAGCTACATGCTACAGTCTTACTACATTAAGAAGGGGAAGCCACCAGGTGGCCACAGACAAACTGCCAGGGACACACCATGGAGTACATGCTCTCTTCAACACTGAGACCCTCCAATGCTATGATCGTCAACCTAATCTTTTACCCAGTGTGTGATAATATTACCTAGATCCAATAGGGTATTATAAAATGTGTAAGGCACAAAGAGTAACAGTGAACACCTGTGAATCCACCACCTAGTTTAAAGAAAAAACCATTACCGCTGAAGTTCCCTGGGTGGCTTTCCCCAACCCTTTCCCTTTCCCTTCTCCCTTAGAAGTAACTACTAATTTCAGCTGGCCATGGTCACGCAGGCCTGGGCCAGGAGTTCAAGACCAGGCTGGGCAATACAGTGAGCCCTGTACCCACCCCCCAAAAATGGGGTAACTGCTATTTCATCTTTTGAGTTTATCATTTCCTAGCTTTACCATATTTATTTCTCTAAACAATGTAGGTATTGTTTAGTTTGGGATTGTGAACTTTATATGTATGTATTCTCTGGTGACTCACTTTTCACACAATGTGAAATGAATCCATGTGGTTGTGTCTGCAATTTATCCCTTTTCATGGTTGCATAGTATTCTATTGCATGACTATACCACAAACCATTCTAGTGTTGACAGGTATTTATTTGGGTTGTATTCAGAGCTTAGAGTCAGGCTGCTGTGACATTTTGTACATGTCTCCTGATACACATGTGCAAAGATTTCTCTATTGTTAAATCTTGGGAATGGCACTCCTGGTTTATAGGGTATGTTCGTTTTTTATAATGCCAAATTGTTTTCCAAAGTGACTGTAACAATTTCTAGTCATTTCAGCAATACAGAAACCTTATTTTGAATAAGAGTTACCAGTGAATTTTCAGAAATGGAATTCTAGGCCAGGCGCGGTGGCTCACGCCTATAATCCTAGCACTCTGGGAGGCCAAGGCAGGTGGATCGCTCAAGGTCAGGAGTTCAAAACCAGCCTGAGCAAGAGCGAGACCCCGTCTCTACTAAAAATAGAAAGAAATTAATTGGCCAACTAAAAATACATAGAAAAAAAAATTAGCCGGGCATGGTGGCGCATGCCTGTAGCCCCAGCTACTCAGGAGGCTGAGGCAGGAGGATCTCTTGAGCCCAGGAGTTTGAGGTTGCTGTGAGCTAGGCTGATGCCA
>CAUYRT010087181.1:0-62357 GCA_963574885.1 Lepilemur ruficaudatus | reverse complement strand
CCTCCCTGATTTCTGTCATATAAGTTGGTTTTATCTGTTCTAAAATTTTATAATAACAGAATCATAAGGCATATACTCTTTTGTGTCTGGCTTTTTTGACTCAGCATAATGTCAGTGAGATTCGTTCATGTTATTGCATTTATCAGTGGTTTATTCCTTCTTATTGCTGAGAGTTATTTCTTTGTATGAATAAACGATGTGTTTTTGTTGCCTGTTGATGAAGATTTGGGTTGTGTTAAGACTTTGCTATTGTAAGTCAAGTTGCCAGGAATACACATGAAAGTGTTTTCATTTTTCTTGGGTAAATATCCAAAATTGGAAGTGCTGGTCAGATGGTAAATATATCTAACTTTATGAGAAACTGCCAAACTCTTTCAAAATGGTTATACCATTTTATACAACTACCAGAAATGTATGAATTTTAGGTGCTTCATACTTGCTGAGAATTGGTAATGTCAGTCTTTTTAATCTTAGCTATTCTAATAGGTATGCAGTTGTATCTTGTTACAGTTTTAATTTTCATTTTGTTGGTAACAATGTTGAGAATTTTTATGTGTTTATTGGTCATTAACATACCTTCTTTTGCTGTATTCAAATATTTTGGACATGTTGGTGGGGTTATTCGCTTTTTAAAATTAAATTACAAGAGTTCTTTTACATTCTGGATGCCAATCCTTTGTCAGATATATGTATTAAAACTATTTTATCCCAATCTTAAGTGCCTCACCTTTTAATTTTCTTAACAGAGTCATGCAAAAAGTAAAAATTAAAAATTTTTCCAGACTTTAATTAATCATGTTTTTATTATATGGTTGGTGCTTTTTGTGTCCTGAGTAAGAATCTTTTGCCTAACTAAGGTCACAAAGGTTTTTCTTCTATGTATTTTTCCAGACATTTCATAGTTTTTGCTTTTAGGTATATGTTTATAATCCACTTTGAGGTGTTTTTTTTTTTGTACTAACAAAGAAGGCAATTAGATTATATCACACATTTGAACTTTAATGAAAGCTCTAATACATATATAGTGTCAAAGAAGATGCCCCTTTCCTTTGTAAACCAAGGGAAAGTGATTTTGGAATTAAGCCATGGTTGGGTTTCCTTAGTCTATGGGGTAAAAATGTTTTTAGGAAATGCATGTAGGAATCAAATTCTTGGGTGTTCCAAATTTGGTTTTATTGCAAAAAAAAAAAAAAAAAAAGCCATAGAAATCCAAATATACTTAACCCCAAATCAAGCTGATTTTATTTTTTTAAATACCTTTCCAGTAATTTTAACAGCTCAGGACATATAAAGCCCTGGGGAATGATTTTTTCACTGAATAATTCTTTTTCTAATTTTTATGTGGAGAAAACTTGTCCCTCGTTTCTTCTGTTTGCCATTTTGATGATGTATATTACCCAGGTTGTCTTTCCCACACAAATGTTCTTCTCAGGACTGTATCTGTATATCATAAACCAGAGTTTCTCAGTTTGGACACTACTGGTATTTTGGGCTGAATAATTGTATTAGTTTCCTAAGGCTGCCATTACAAAATACCACAGACTGGGTGACTTAAACTACAGGAATTGATACTTTCACAGTTCTGGAGGCTAGAAGCCCAAGATCAAGGTGTCAGTGGATGTGGTTTCTTCTGAGGCCTCTCTTCTTCCCTGGCAGATGGCTGCCTTCTTGCTGGGTCCCTCACGTGGTCTTTCCTCTATGCCAGCACATTGCTGGTGTCTCTCTGTGTGTCCAAATTTTCTCTTCTTATGAGGATATCAATGAGATTGAATTAGAACACACTCTAAGGACTTCATTTTAACTTACCCACCTCTTTAAAAGCCCTATCTCCAAATATAATTACACTGTGAAGTTTTGGCTTCAACGTATGAATTTCGAGGGACATGATTCATTATCTTTCTCTCCAGACTAACCCTTGTTTCCTGTTTCTGTCTGTGGAAATATTCTCCTAAACTCTGATGAAAACAGAAAATTATTGTCAGTGAGCATCTGCTAAACATTGATTAGAAAATAATTTTTGTGAAAATTTTCCAAGCCATGGAGTTTCTTCATTATCTTAAGTACCTTGAAACCATTTTATTTGGAGTCGTAAATGCTTGGGATCATCTAATGAAAAAGAAACACTTCTTACTAAAATGTCATAAGAATGCCAACTTCTTTAGTGTCTTTGGCTCTTGCCATGGGAGGGCAACCTTTCATGTTGAACAGGGATTATATCCTGGCATCAAAAATATGTTTAAACCTTGGACATCAAATATACTGATTCCTCTTCCAAGAACTGTCATTAATTCGATGTTTCATTAGACAAATCCTGGACTTTGGTTTCTCTTATGGTAAACTGAGAACAGTGCCTCTAATTGGCCAAAATAAGCAAAAGTTAGTGAAATAAAAAACTTAATACCAGGACATGCCTCACTACTTCTCAGGTGAAAATGTTTATGTAAGTAGAGAGTATTGATTTATTTCTAAAATATCATTATCTTTATTAGAAACACTGCAGAGGACAAAATACTTTCATCACTTTGGAGATTAAAGAAGAATACCAGAAAATATTGGCATAAAAATATAACTAACTAGACCATTTTAAAGACAATAATTCACTGTCATGTCACTGACATTTGAAATAAAATAATCATGCAAGAAATGAATGTTTTGGTTATTTGTGATGGGAAAGTACAGAGGCTGACTTTTTGGTCATAGAGTTTAATGAAGTTAATATAATAAAAATTGGTGAGTGCTTGGAGAAAGACAGATTGACCAAATTACCTTTGGAATACTTTTACTTCTTTTTTCCCTGACATCTCTTTTATTCTTTATTTCATAAAATAAAATATCAGTGGTTTTAAACTTTAAGTTTATGACCTGTAGCTTTTATCATGAACTATTAGTTCTCCTCCTAACAAGTCACTTGGCCCTTTTCCCTCTGTGTTTTATTGACTGCATGACGTTGGCTGAATTACATTCAGATTAAGTTATCAAGTGTTGTAGTTGACCTGGAATGCCAAATGATCAATCGGAAAGCATACTGGACAAGGTGTCCTGAGAATTGGGTTCATATACCAGGTCTGTAGAACTTTAGTTATTTTCCTCTTTGACCCTCAGTTTCACTTGTGGAATGGGGAATGAATGTGTTGAAATTTATTCATCTCAGGTTACTTTGTGTGACACTAAACAAATGTGAAAGTAGTTTTTGAAATTATACAATACTGTAAGAAACAAGACGCTAATATTTATATTCAACTGTCTCGATGGTAATCTGTGTTTGTCAAGTGAATTTTCTCTAAGCAGTGGCACCACCATGCCTCTAACCATATAGGCTGGAAATTTTGTAGAGCCATGCTATTTTTCTATTAACTTTTTCTCCTTTCTCCAATTTTTCATCAAGCCTCATTATTTCTTCTTCCATGTTACGGCTCAGCTTTACTGTTTCACTGTATCATCATTGCTATCTATGCTGAACCTTCTCTTCTTTAGTAATAAGTCAGGAGATAATGTAGGAAGAAGTACTTTCAGCTTTATTCCCACTTGGGAGTCTTACCTCACAAAAGAGCCATTAACTAGCTGCATTTTGTCTAAAACTCCTCAGTAGAAAGCAGAATATGGCTTTTATGCTTTATACACCAAATCCTGTTTGGTAAAGGCACTTTGGGGATGCCTGGGCTTGCACAAAAGGAGAGCATGATATGATGACAGAATCTATATAGAAGAAAGACAGGAAAAGAATTTGTATTTGTAGTTCAGGGAGAGGTTCTCCAAAGAACCGAGACTGTCCCACTCATGAACAGAGCACAAGGTTAGAGACTCTAACAGTGGGTGATATTTGGAAATCTGGAGTAGGAATTAGCACCTAGGATATCTTTTTTCAGGAAGCAGAGGCTCAGCCTTTGGTTATAAGTATAGAGCCTGGGAAAAAGACTATTAAGAGCCAATAGCATCTCCAACCAAAGATGAAGAACTGAGTATATGAGAGTTTACCAGGGGTTCGGAACCAACTCGATTAGATGGGAATCAGGTAATTGAACCAAACCAAACAATAACAACAAGAACGAAAACCAGCCAAGTTTTCAGAACTGGGGAAAATAATCTAGTGTCTTTAATGCAAAGTGAATGATGCTGACCTCTACAAGTTTAGGTTGAAGCTCATTACATTCTTTCTACCTGAAGTCAAGTTTGTCCTAGGGATTGAGATGTAGCTGAGGCTAATTCAGCTATGGAGCTAGGAGTTATCCAGAGGCTGGGAATGAGGTAAGGTTGTCTGATAGTTGCATTATCAGAGAGAGAAAACTGGCTCTGAAATCAAAATACTTGGATTCTAGCCCATTCTTACACTACCTTGTGACTGTGAGCAAGTTATTGACTGGTTCTTAAACCAGTTTCTTCATCCATGAAGTAATATTGATGTTGTTTATGTAAAAGGATATCATGAGACTTAAATAAAATTATATATAGTTCTGGGGACTACACTGGGCAATATAATCCTTGATACTGTCACTGATTTTAGAAATAGTATTTCGACTACTTGCATGAGTAAAGCAAAAAGATTTATACAATTTTTGAAACTATATACAAGTCTGGCTTTGTTTCTTGGTTCAATTTACTGTCTTTGGGAGTCACTTTTGAACAAAATTAGTGTATTTTTTTTTGAGCAAATGTGAATGAATTATTCTTTCATTCAATAAATATTTATTGATTGTATGTCAGACGCTGCTCTAAGTGCTGGGGATATTTCCTAAACAATTCTAACAAAAATGTCTGTTATCATGGAGCTTACATTCTGGTGGAGAGAGATAGGCTATAAACAACGAACATAAATATAGTGTGTTAAATGTGCTAAGTGCTATTAAGATAATAAAGCAGGAGAGATAGAAGATGGCAGTTTTATTTTGTTGAATTGCTTATCTGTATTCTTTTGTACCTCACTGAGTTTCCTTAAGATTATTATTTTGAATATTTTTCCTGATTTCTGGCATTTTGTATATTTCTTTATGATTGGAGTTTACTACTAGGAATAATTGTGTTTCTTTGGAGATGTGTCATGTTTTCTTGCTTTTTTATGTTTGATGTGTCCCTACTTTGATTTCTATGCATCTGGTGAAATAGTTGCCTCTTCCAATTTTATGAATTAGGTTTCACAGGGAATGACTTGGTTATGTGGATGGGTCTTGCGGTATCAGTTTGGTGGGTGCATTGGCCTTAGTTCTAGGTGGATGTCTCAGTGGCCTAGGCTGCCAGATTTTATGCAGGGGTGATGTGATTTTTCTGGGGGTGGGCTTGCTGGGCTGTTTCTCAGGTTGGGGATGCATGTATGCACATGGGGGGTTAGCCACCTTAGGGTCTAGTTATCTGGGGATGGAGCCACAGGCCTGTTACTCTGGCCAAGGGCATGAGTGTGTGGTTGCTCTGCTAGCCTGGGGGCATGCCCACTGTGTTGTTTCTCAGGCTTGGCACATGGGCACAAGGTTGCAGATTGCAATTTTAAATGGGGTAGTTAAGGTAGTCCTCATTGTAAAGGTGATATTTGAAATAAGGACTTTTGAAGGTGAATGAGTAAGTCATGTGAATATTTGGAGGAACAGTGCTTCAGGCACAGGGAACAGCCAATGCAAAGGCCTTGAAGTGGGAACATGCCTGCCATGTTTTAGAGCAGGTATTGGAAAACTACAGACTGAGGGCTATATCTGGCCCATCAGCTGTTTTTGTCAGTAAGTCTTTATTGTCATACAGCTGTGCTCATTTGTTTCCCTACCATGCGTTGTTTCTTTTGTGCTGCAACAACAGAGTTGAATAGTTGCAATAAAAAATCATATTCACAATAGCCATGATATGGAAACAACTTGAGTGACTGTCAATGGATGAACAGATAAAAAAGTTGTGGTATATATGCAATGGAATATTATTCCGCCTAACAAAGAAGGAAATCCTGCCATCTGTGATAGCATGGATGAAACTGGAGGAGATTACGCTAAGTGAAATAAACCAGGAACAGAAAGACAAATATTGCATGATTTTATTTACACATGGAATCTTAAAAAGTTGGATTCATAGAAGCGGAGAATGGAATGATGGCTACCAGAGGCTGAGGGGTGAGTTTGGGTGTGTGTGTGTTTGTGTATGTGGGAGGGAGGTGGGAAAAAAGGAAAGATACTGGTTAAAGGGTATGAAGTTTAAGTTATGTAGGATGAATAGGGTGACTAAGTTCTAGAGATCTAATATACAACATGAGGACTATAGTTAATACAATATTACTTGAAATTTTCTAAGACAGTGGATCTTAAGTATTCTCACAAAAAAAGTAACTGTGAAGAGATAGATATGTTAATTAGTTTGACTAGTAATCCATTCACTAAGCATATTTATATCAAAATATTGTGTTGTACACCTTAAATATATAATATTTATAATATATAATTATATATAATATATAAATATATAATATATGTAATTTTTATTAAGTAAAATAAAAATGTTTAATTTTCAAAAAAAGGAAAAAGAAATCTATGGCCTTCAAAGCCTATACTATTTACTATCTGAAAAATATTACAAAAAAAGTTTGCTGACCCTTGCTCTAGAGGCCAGTGCTAGAGTCAAGTGAAGAAATGATAAATTCCTATCTTTTCTGTTTTATGAGGGAAAACATTTTTTTAAAAATTTCAGTTATTGGCCTGGCATGGCGGCTCATGCTTGTAATCTCAGCACTTTGAGTGGCTAAGGCAGGAGGATCTCTTGAGGCCAGGAGTTCCAGACTATCCTGGGCAACATGAAAAGAGACCCTGTCTCTACAAGAAAATAAGGAAAATTAGCCAGGCATGATGGCATGCACCTGTAATCCCGGGTATTGGGGAGGCTAAAGCAGGAGGATTGCTTGAGCCCAGTTTAAGGCTGCAGGCCTACAATCATGCCACTTCACTCCAGCCTGAGTAGCAAAGTGAGACCATGTCTCTGAAAAAAATTATTTATTAATTGTTTTTTCTTATAATGGAAGCTTCTTTTCAGCTTACTTAGACTAGAAAATCTAGAGATCACATTATTAATACATAGATCCATTCTTTCAAAGGACAAAATAAGGGACTCAACTGCGTTTTATCATCTTTATTTCTCCTAGCAGTGGGAACCATGCTTTTATTTATTCTTTAAATTTTGTTCATAAAAAAATGTCCAGCCTTTTCCCATTCCAAGGACATTAAAAAAAAAAAGAATTCAATAGAGTGTGATACCAGACTAAGTCCAACAGGTGGCTGTATTTCTCAAAATTTCAAAACCAGCCCAATTGTCTGTTGCATGCAAATTTCCATCTCAGTTTGCAGCTACCACACATTAATTCTCTGATTCCAGAATAATTACTTTTATAACAAAGGACTAAGCAGTGGGGGCGGTGGGGTAAAGATAAGTCATTATATAACCAGAGATTATTTTATTGACTTTATCCAGATCAGCGCTTCTATTGCTCATTCAACAGATTCAAAACTAATATTTGTCCATATCCTCAGTCTGGTTAGGCACTCTGTGGTGCCCTCTCAGATTACATGGGAAATATATGGAAGATTTGAGAGTCTGTAGTTAAAGACATTGAGTAGAGTCCTGGATGTACTGTGTAGTACCTGAGTGAACTTGGAAGTTATTTGGCACCTTGGAGTAATTTAATCAGTAAAAAAAGAAGTCAGTAACAATTCTTATTTCATGGTATCATAAGAGGTTTTGTACAGGATGTTGCTAAAAGTCCTTAAGTTATATTAACAGGTTTATACTAAGTTATTATTACTATTCGCTATTCTTTCTTTCTCTCTCAAATGTTTTTCATATTCTATTCTATTCTATCAAAAAATTTCAATGTATAGATCTCATCTTACCAACTTGGAACACGTCTATATGATTGCACTGACTTCATTGTTGACAAAATTTTTAGTTCATTCTTATTCTTGGGCACTAGCATATGAACAACTGAAGTCATATCAGACCCAAATTATTACCCAAGTATTTTCTCCTGAGTGTTTCTGTACTTGTGTTTGTCTCCTACAATGTTATTGTCTAACAATGTTTTTTGTTCAGGTTAGTGTGATTTTGGCAGATATAGTCTCTTCAATCATCATAAATTATACTATTCCCAATTCATTATTTTAATATTATAAGTTAATGTGCAGAAAATTAAATTTAGCAATTTATAAACTATGTAAAAGACACTGTGCTAAAAGTTTTAGTATATGAAGTTCTAACTCAGAAAGATTACAAACAAACATGAAATACAATAAGAGGAGAAGTCTCAATGCTACAAGTGGAAAAAAGTATGCTGTTTTGTCACCAGGTATCTACTTCTCATATCACTCTTTCTCTGCAGAAAAAGTGAAGAGGAGTTGGTGGACTTGAAGAATGTTAGCAGGCCCTCTATCTACTCAAACACATGCCTATACTTCTTGATTAGCCATGTCAACTTACATTATTATTTGGCCTGATCTTTAAATGCTCCTAGACATCAGAACAACAACAGTTGTTTAAGGTATCCGTATAGCCATCTGAAAATCCTAATTCTTTTTTGTAATTTTATAGATTTATGGAGTACAATGTAATTTCTTGATATATGAATATATTGTGAATTGATTGTATCAAACTAATTAACATGATCACCTCACACACTTAGTTTTTTGTAGTAAGAACATTTAAAAACGATTCTTTTAGCAATTTTGAAATATACACTACATTATTATTCACTGCTGTCTCCATGTTGTGCAACTGATCTCAAATATGTACTCCTCCTGTCTAACTGAGATTTTATACTCTTTGACCAACATTTCCTCATTCACTCCAACCTCCTTTCCCCTCATCTCCAGCCTCTGGTAACCACCATCCTGTTCTGTACTTCCATAAATTTGACATTTATAGATTCTACATATAAATGAGATCATGTAGTATTTGTTTTTCTGTGACTGGCTTATTTCACTTAGCATAATGTCTACCAGGTTCATCCATGTTGCTGAAAATGACAGGATTTCCTTCTTTTTAAAGGCTGAATAGTATTCACTGCATATAAATACCATATTTTCTTTATCCATTCACCCGTTGATGGACACTTATTTTGATTCCATATTTTGGCTATTATGAACAATGCTGCAATAAACTTGGGAGGGCAGATATCTCTTCAACATACTGATTTCAATTCCTTTGACTATATACCTAGAAGTGGGATTGCTGGATCATATGGTAGTACTATTTTTAGTTTTCGTAAGAACCTCCCTACTGTTCTCCATAATAGCTATACTAATCTACAGTCCAACCAACAGTGCACCAGAGTTCCCTTTCCTCTACATTCTTTCCACCATTTGTTATCTTTTGTCCTTTTGATAACAGCCATTCTAACAGGTGTGAGATCAGACAATACCAATTCTAAATGCCCTTCTAAATCCAGGAAAGTATGTATGGAAGATTTTAACAATGTTTTTAGGTCAGTAAAAGGGTTTATAGTTTAGCCAGTTGATCTCACATTTTGTTATTGTAGAGGGGGCTTGAGAAGCAGAGGAGGACACTATTGGCAATAAATTTTTTTTACTCTCTTCAATCCTTTCTTGGAAAATATCATCCATTGCTTTACACTATCTAATACTTGATACTTGCTACTCAAAAGCAACATCATCAGCACCTTTGTTATAGTTTCATGAAGCAATCTGTTTTTTTTTTTTTGCAATGATAAATTTTCTATACCCTGTGGGAGTCACAACAAAAATGCAAGTTTTTGTTCACATATCTTCCAAAACACTGGAAGTAACCAGGTGCATTAAAAATTGTCATATTTTGCCCAAACTTTTGGTTCCAAAACAGTAATATAGAAGTAAGCTGGCTTCACTCCTCCACAGAAAACCAAAACCAAATATACAGCACCAAGATTATCACCAGTAATGGCCCAGAACTCAAGTAGGAGGATGAGATAGTTCCTCAGGCCACAGAGAAGTGAAAAAAATTCCAAGCAGATGGTAAGACAACTGGACTTTTATATCTGTGATGCTCCTCTTCCCAATCTGCCCAGCAGCAAGCATTTGGAAAATTTCCCCCTGACTCATGATTTCTGCACTGGGAAAAGTAAGACTGAGGTGTGCAATCAGCTTTCCTAGCATCCTAAGTTTCCTGGCAGGAGACCTGTTCCTGACTCAACCCATGCAAGCATCATTAGTACCTGAAGGGAAAAATATCCCTGGGGACAACCAGAGATGGGGGGACTACTATACCCAGCCCTGGAAACTTTGCTCTGTAACTCGGCTAAATTAGAGTGACTGTTCAGCAGCACCGCTCTGTAGGATGTTCATAACACAGATCCTTTGGACATGAACCCATACCAGGATAACTCCTGTGGAACCTCTCCCATTCAGGGCAGGCAGCACTCTGATTGTTAACTAGAACCAAGGCAAACCTGGGCTTAAGGTGCCACCTACTGCTAGAAAAGAGATAATGACCCATTAACAAAAAATCCACAGGAAAATTACAAAGAATCTCTACACAAACATAGCCAATAAATTTGGGAGGGGGTAGACCCACATCTGAGAGGTGTGGTGAGCACTGTGGAGGGGAGGGGCATGCTTGAAATGTATTTGGGGATGGGAATTAAGGGTCTCAATAGGGAGGAGGAAATCCTCTAAAACTGATTTATGTGAATAGCTGTACAACTTGGTAAATTTACTAATAACCACTTATTTGTACACTTAAAATGGAGTAAAGGCATGATATGTAAATTACACTTCAATAAAGAAAAAAAAAAACCAAAACAAGCCAGACAGAAAAGACTGGAATAAATAACTAATCTTTCAATGCAAAGCCATAGATGTACATTCACAAGAAACAATAGCAAACAGGAAACTATGATCTCCTCAAACAGACAAAGCAAAGGCGTAGAGAATGGCCCTAATAAGATGTTGATATGTGAATTCTCTGATCAAGAATTCAAAATAGTAGTTTTAAGGAAACTCAGTGATTACTAGGATAACAAAGAAAAGAAATTCGTATATATATCAGAGAAATCTAACAAAGAGACTGAAATAATAAAAAAAGTCAAACAGAAATCTTGGAACTTCTCTGAGAAACACATTTACTGAAATGAAAAATTCATTGGAGGCTCTCAACAGAGAAATAGATCAAGCAGAGAAAAGAATCAGTGAGCTCAAAGACTGACTATTTGAAAATACACAGAGAAGAAAAAAAAACAGAATAAAAAGGAATGAAGATTGCATACAAGACATAAAAAATTATCTCAAAAGACCAAATATAAGAATTATTGGTTTTCAAAAAAGAGTTGAATAAGGGCAAGGGATAAAAAATGTTTTCAAAGAAATAA
The DNA here is from genome assembly GCA_963574885.1 of Lepilemur ruficaudatus. Lineage (NCBI taxonomy): Eukaryota > Metazoa > Chordata > Mammalia > Primates > Lepilemuridae > Lepilemur > Lepilemur ruficaudatus. The sequence continues at coordinate 51,046 of CAUYRT010087181.1, read as the reverse complement.
TAAAAAATTTCAAAACTTGAGAAAGAGATAAATATCCAGGTACAGGAAGGTCAGAGAACACCAAACAAATTAAGACCACTCCAAAGAATATAATAATAAAACTGTCAAAAGTCAAGGACAAAGAAAGGATCCTCATAGCAGCAAGAGGAAAGACGCAAATAACATACAAAGGAGATCCAATTTATCTGGCAACAGACTTTTCAGTGGCGACCATACAGGCCAGGAGGGAGTGGGATGATATTTTCAAAGTGCTGCAAGAAAAAGGCTGCCTTCCAAGAATATTGTATCCAGCAAAGCTATCATTCAAATATAAAAGAGAGATAAAGTCTTTCCCAGACAAACAAAAGCTGAAAGAATGTACCACCACCAGATCTGTCTTACAACAAATGCTAAATGGAGTGCTTCAATCTGAAAGAAAAAAAGAAACTAACATGCAAAAACAAAATATTTGAATGTATAAAATTCAATGGTAAAATTAAGTATGTGGGCAAATCCAGAATACTCTAATACTGTAATTGTGGTATGCAGTCCACATAACTCTAATATGTTTAAAAGACAAATCTATCAAAACAATAATACCTACAGCAACCTGTTAAGAGATGAACAACATAAAAATATGTAAATTGAGACAACATAAAGTCAAAATATGGAGAGATAGAGCTAAAATGTAGAGGGTTTTTGTTTCATTTTTTTCTTATTTGTTTCTACTCTTTCCTTTGTGATTAAAGATATGTTGTACTCTTTAATATAATTTGTTATAATTTGTTATAGCTACAAGATGTTTTTTGTAAGCCTTATGGTAACAACAATACAAAAACTTATAATAGATTTACTAAAAATAAAAAGCAATAAATTAAAGCATAGTACTAGAAAAAAATCATTTAACCACAAAGGGGGATAGAAGAAAAAAAGAAAGGAAGAGAAAAATTACCAAACTACTAGGGAACAAGTAAAAAAAATGGCAGTAGTAAGTCCTTACTTGTCAATAACACTGAATGTAAATGGACTCAATTGTGTAATTAACAGGCATAGAGTGGCTGAGTGGATAAAGAAACAACACTAACTACATGCTGCCTACATGAATCGCATTTCACCTATAAAGACACATATAGACTGAAAGTGAAAGGGTGGGAAAAGATATTCCATGCAACTGGAAATAAAAAATTGCAGGAATAGCTATATTTATTAATATATCTGATGAAACAGGCTACAAATCAAAGATTGTTACAAGAGACAAAGAAGCAATATGTGAGTGGATTAATAAAATGTGATATATGTATACCATGGAATACTACTCAGCCATAAAAAAGTGGTGAACTACCTCTTGTATTATCCTGAATGGAGGTGGAGCCTATTCTTCTAAGTGAAGTATCACAATAATGAAAAAATAAGCATCACATGTACTCACTGTTAAATTGGCTCTAACTTATCCATATGGAACATAAGTTCCATATGTGAACTTACGTTCACATATGGAAGTAACATTCATCAGGTGTTGGGCAGGTGGAAGGGGGGCAAGAAAGGATGGCTAAATTCACACCTAAAAGGTGTGGTGCCCGCTGTCAGGGGGATAGGCACACTTGTAGCTCTGACTAGGGTGGTGCAAAGGCAATATATGTAACCAAAACATTTGTACCCCATAATATTCTGAAGAAAAAAAATGAAATAGACAAGACAAGTATCAGTATATAATGACAAAGGTGTCAATTCAAAAAGAAGATATAACAATTTTAAATATCTATGCACTCAACACTGGAGTTTCCAAGTATATAAAGTAAACATTAATAGATGTAAAGGCAGAGATAGACTGAAATACAATAACAGTAGAAGACTTTACCACCAACTTTCAGGAATGGACAGATCATCCAGGCAGAAAATCAACAAAGAAACATTGAGTTAAACTATACACTAGACCAAATAGGCCAAACTGACATTTACATTACCCACATACTGCAGAGTACACATTCTTTTTATCAGCACCTGGAATATTCTCCAGAGCAGATCATATCTTTGCTCACAAAAAACAAAACAAAACAACAACAAAAAAAACACTCAACAAATTCAAAGAAATAGAAATCATATCAAGTATCTTTTCTGACCATAATGGAATAAAACTAGAGATCAATAACAAAAGAAACCTTAGAAACTATACAAGCACATGGACATTAAACAACATGGTCCTGAAAAACCAAGGGTTCAATGAAAAAATCAAGAAGGAAATTAAAAAATTTCTTGAAACAGATGAAAATGGAAATGCAATATACTAAAACATAGGGGATACAATAAAAGCAGCACTATGAGGGAAATTTATAGCAATAAACACCTATGTCCCAAAAGTAAAAAGAGTTCAAATAAACAACCTAATGATGCACCTGGAGGAACTAAAAAAGCAAAAACAAACTAACCCCAAAATTGGTAGCAGGAAGGAAATAACAAAGATCAGAGAACAAATAAATAAATTTGAGACAAAAATTATAAATCAATGAAATGCAAAGTTGGTTTTCTGAAAATATAAAGAAAATGGACAAGCATTTAGCTAGACTAACCAAGAAGAAAAGAAAGAAGACCTAAATGAATAACATTAGAAACAAAAAAGGAGACATAACAACTGAGAGCACAGAAATACAAAGAATCATTAAAGACTGTTATGAAGAGTTGTATGTCAACAAATTGGAAAATCTAGAAGAAATGGATAAATTCCCGAACACATATAACCTACCAAGATTGAACCATAAATAAATAGAAAAACTCAACAGACCAATAATGAGTCATAAGGTTGAAATTGTAACAAAAAAGTCTCCTATCAAAGAAAAGCCCAGGACCACATGGCTTCACTGCTAAATACTACCAAATATTTGAAGAAGAACTAACACCAGTTTTATTCAAATTCTTAAAAAAATTGAATGGAGGGAATACTTCCAAACTAATCCTATTATACTAGCATTACCCTGATACCAAAACCAAGCAAGGACACAACAAAAAAGAAAACCACAGGCCAGTATCCCTGATGAACATAGATACAAAAATCCTCAAAAAAATATTAGCAAACCAAATTCAACAACACATTAAAAAGATCAGTCACCATGATTTGGTATTCATCCCAGGGATGTGGGGATGTTAAACATATGCAAATCAATCAGTGTGATAAATCACATTAGCAGAACCAAGAACAACAAACATATGATCATTTGAATAGATGCTGAAAAATCATTCAATAAAATTCAACATCTGCCTATGATAAAAAACCTTCAACAAACTGGGTATAGAAGGAACATACCTCAAAATAATAAAGTCTGTAAATGACAAACCAATAGCTAGCATCATACTGAACAGGGAAAAATTAAAAACCTTATCTCTAAGATCTGGAACAAGACATAGGTGCCTATTTTTACCACATTTATTCAACACAATACTGGAAGTCCTGGTCAGAGCAACTAGGCTAGAAAAATAAATAAAGGGCATTTAAATTGGAAAGAAGGAAGTCCAATTATTCTTGTTCTCAGATGTCATAATCTTACACTTAGAAAAACCTAAAGGCTCCACCAAAACACTGTTAGGACAAATAAATAAATTCAATAAAGTTGCAGGACACAAAATCAGCATACAAAAATGAGTAGTATTTATATATGATAACAGTGAACAATCTGAAAAATAAATCAAGAAGGCAGTTCAATTTACAATTGCTACAAAGAATATAAAATACATAGGAATCAATTTAACCAAAGAAGTGAAAGACATAAATAAGGAAAACTATAAAACACTGATGGAAGAAATTGAAGAAGACACAAAAAGAGGGAAAGATATCCCATGCTCATGGATTGGAAGAATTAATATTATTAATTAAAATGACGATTCTACCCAAAGCAATTTATAGCTTCAATGCAATCCCTATTAAAATACCAATGACATTCTTCACAGACATAGAAAAAACAATCCAAAATTTATATGGAACTACAAAATACCCCAAATAGCCAAAGCAATTTTGAGCAAAAAGAACAAAGCTGGAGGAGGCATCACACTACCTGACTTCAGAATATACTATGAAACTATAGTAACCAAAACAGCATACTTGCATACAAACAGACCATAGACCAGTGGAACAGAATAGAGAACCCAGATATAAATCCACGCATTTACATCCAACTCATTTTCAACAAAGGCACCAAGAACATAAAATGGGGAAAGGACAGCCTCTTCAGTAAATGGTGCTGGGAAAACTGGATATCCATATGCAGAAGAATGAAACTAGACCCCATTACTCCCATATAAAATCATAAAATAAAAAGGAATTAAAGACTTAAATGTAAGACCTGAAACTGTGAAATTACTAGAAGAAAACATCAAGGATATGCTCCAGGATATTGGTCTGGGCAAAGATTGTTTCTGTGTAGAACTTCAAAAGCACAGGCAACCAAAGCAAAAACAGACAAATGGATTGCATCAAGCTGAAAAGCTTCTGCACAGCATAGGAAACAATCAACAAAGTGAAAAGACAACCCACAGAATGGGAAAAATATTTGCAAGCTATCCATCTGACAAGAGATTAATAACCAGAATATATAAGGAGCCCAAACAATTCAATAGCAAAAAAACAAAAAATCCAATTAAAAAATGGGCAAAAGATCTGAATAGACATTTTTCAAAAGAAGACATATAAATGAACAACAGGTATATAAAAATGCTTAGCACCATTAATCATCAGAGAAATGTGAATTAAAACCACCATGAGACATAATCTCACCCCAGTTAAAATGGCTTTTATAAAAAAGAGGGAATAATGGATGCTGGTGAGCATGTGGAAGAAGGGAACCCTTGTACACTGCTAGTGGAAATGTAAATTACTACTACAGAAAACTATATAAAATTTCCCCAAAACTAAAAATAGAACTATGATTCAGACATTCCAATACTAGGTATATAGCCAAAAGGAAATTAATATATTTAAAAGATATCTTCACTTCCATGTTTATTGCAGCACTATTCACAAAAGCCAAAATATGGAATCCACCTAAATGCCCATCAGTGGATGAATGGATAAAGAAAATGTGGTATATATACACAGTGGAATACTAATTGGCCATAAAAAAATAAAGAAATGCTGTCATTTGCAACAGCATGGAAGGAAGTCATTATGTTAAGTGAAATAAGCCATGCACAGAAAAATATATCATCTTATCATTCATATTTGGGAGCTAAAAAAGGTGGATCTCATGAAGATAGAGAGTAGATTGGTGTTTACCAGAGGTTGGGAAGAGTAGGGGGAGAGGACAATGAAGAGATATTGATTATGAGTAGAAATATATAGTTTGATGATAGAAGAAATAAGACCTTGAGTTTTATAGATCAGTAGAGTGACTATAGTTTACAATAATTTATTGTATTACATATTTCAAAATAGCTAGAAGAGAATAATTCAAATGTTTCTAGCATAAAGAAAAGACAAATATTTGAGATGGTAGATATTCCAATTAAACTGATTTGATCCTTACAAATTATATGAATATATTGAATTATCACATGAACTCCAAAAATACATACATATATTATATATCAATAAAACAAAATAAAAAATTTAAAAATTATCACATGTTAATTAAGACATACTGGTAAATTGATCACTTTTTAAAGCAAAAAGGAAACAAGCTAGTTAATGTTTTAAAACATATTTAAGAATTTTGGTGGCTCTTTTGTTACTTCTTTCTGTGAGATTTTTGCAGGAATTTTGACTTTGAACAAATTCAGCAAACACATTTAGTTATAAGTTAGACTGTTCATTTTTGGCTGCCTTAAAGGGGATAGAAGTGGCATTAGAAGGCATTAATAGGACAGCTGAAAATTTGGGAAGCCATTTTAATTTTATTTTATTGTTCACAGAGCAGAATGAAATTGGGAAAAGAGAGAAGTTGACTCTTTATCATGCCCAGGAGAACATGTGGTGTTAGTCTGGAGATAATCTCATGAGTCTTATTAAAGAAAGATAATATGACTATGCATTGAAGGCTTTGGCTCAATTCTGACTGTCTATGCTCAGCCCAGTTTTAATCACATCCTCACAATATTCTAGATGTTGCAATCGCTATCAATGACCTAACTAAACAATAGATTCCATATGGACACATTAGTTCTGTAGAGTTCATATCACAATTGTGCATTTTTTTTCAATCTTCTTTACTTGGTTTGAAGCACCAACATCATGTACTGAAGATGAGTAGAGCACTAATTTGAAGACTGGCTCATAAAAAGTCAGAAACATTTGTGTGTTAAATTCCCAGAAGTTTTCCATAAGGTTAATAATTTAGACTTGTTTTTACGGAGTATTGTTCAGTAAATTGCACATACAATTTGCTAATATCTCTTACTTTATGTTACATCTGTGCACTCTCACATGTTAGGTCCCAAATATTTTCAACCCTACAAAACAACCATGGCAGTAATAGAGGAGGTGACTTAGTTGACAGAACATGAGATATAGGCTGTTTGCTCAAAAATGTTGATGGGGTCAAAAGGACACCAGTTTTGAAATGAGGAGGCTTAGTTATTACTTTCACTAGTATGTGACAACACACGAATGTTCTAGCCTTTGGATATCTATTTTCTCATATCCAAAATGTGGAGCTTAGATTTAGACAACTTTTGAAGTCTTTTCCAACTCTGACATTTGCTTCATTCTCTGTTCCTCCATTCAGACACGTTGGAGTCATGTCAGAATAACATCACTGTCTCCTGTCTTGCTCAACTGATTTATCACACACTTGTTTGGCCCTTTCTCTTTTAATATTGAAATCCAAGTTTAGGAAATCCTAGCTGGTGTTCTGGAGTAGCTAGACCCTATAAAGGAAGGCATTAGACTTTCTCCTACTCAGTCAAGCCATTTGTTCCCTTCACCAATACCATAAAATTATCTTTCTGTTTCCACTCCTGGAGTTTTGCTTTCAGTACTGGGCAGTGAAAAAAATTGCTCCCAAGGTACCAGCAAACTTCATTTCCTCCAGCTACTTTCAATTGGTGTGGTCCTGGTAAGAAACAGGAAGGAATTGACAAGCTGGTCTCTGGAGGACATGGACTGTATGGCTTTTTCCACCCCCATCAACCAGACCTTACTGAACAAACTCTGTGGAAGACTCTTCTGGGATCAGGGGTTAGGGCACACTCTTGCCTTTGGGAGTTGGGACGTACTTCTTTTCTAAGTAATCACTTTCTTTCTTGGACTTCAGGGCTTGTTTAAATAGTTCAACACTGTGTTTGCAGTAATTACATGTTCTATTTGGTTCCCCCCCTTATGTTTTTGGGTTTGTGTGTTTGCTAGAACAATCTGTAAGCTCTTCTGCAGCCTGATATTCCTGTTTTTGAAAGGAATGATGTACTTTGGAGGGAAAGGGAAAGGAAAAAGGAAAGGAGAAAAGGGAGAGGAGAGGAGAGATAATGAGCCACTTCCACTTCAATCCCAGGTCCTATTTTGGAAGATCCATGTGTAAATGACACATTGGTGGTAGTGGTGGTGTTTAGTATAGAAAGAGACACCTAGTTTCCTCTCACATCCAATAAACACACACATATGTGTCCAGAGAGCCACATATAGCCAGAAGGAACTGGAAATCTGTCCCAGAGAATCCTAGGTTTCAACAGTCTTGACTCTGCCTGTAGGCATGCTCCCCTTGTGGCAGGTGTTTGAAAGCTATTTGATACTGTCAATCCCATGAACACAGCACAGTCGCTCAGCACCTATTCTCTACTCATTGTCTAGTGTCAAGTACTTAATAGTTTCAAAAACTAGTTAATTGAAATAAAATCATTTTATTGATTTTATAAGGTTGTGTTGTAGGGAGACCCACACCAAGGTGATGTAGAGAGATGTTGGAAAGATATAGGAGAGATTTAGAGGAAGATGTCTTTTTTTCCAGGGATTATCAACTGAGGCACTACTGATAAATTGTGTTGGATAATTCTTTGATTGGGGGAGGGTTTGCCCCATACATTTGTAAGAGGTCAGCAATATCCCTGGCATTACCCACTAGATGACCTTAGAACTTCCCACCTTTCCAGTTGTGGCAACCAAAATGTCACCAGACATTGCCAGATGTCCACCAGGGAACATGATCTTCCTTGGTTGAGACCACTGCTCTATTAAATAAATCTTGTTTTTGTTCTATCATACTTGACAGAATGGTCTCTACTGTATGGAAGCAAGTTGGTCCACCCGAAATCAGTTTGACAAAAGCCAATTTTTATCAAAAACCCATTTAACAGAGGATTAGCTGTCAAATGACTAATTCATCAAACTTAACATATTTATTCAATTCATAAAAAGTTATTTTAAGAAATATTTTTCCGGAACATATTAAATTAATTTTCAAGAAAAATGCATGTGCGTATATTCACAAGAAATTTATACTCAAATTCTTTGAATATATTTTAAAATAATATTCTTAAACATGTCTTTAACGAATCAGTAAAGCTGATAAACATAGCAAATTGTTTTTCAATGAACTAGTTTTCAGAGAAGCAATGTCAGGGAACTGACTTAGGGTACTACCGTGTCTGTCCCCAGGGTAGCCAGAGTGGTGATGTTTGTCCTTGGAAGGGATCCTGATGACCATGAAGGTCAATTAGTGGATATCTTAAGATGTGTCTCTTGAGAAGAATAAAACAATAGGTATGTTGGTGTCGTTTCTTTTTGTGGCCAAGCAAACTGAAGGTATCTCTTCTTGAGTTTATGTGTTATACATGGGTTCACAAAGCAAATATATATATGTCAGAAGCATTTTTGAGTTAATATCATGGGTCTTCTGCTACATTAAAACTTGACCTTTAAACTGAAGTAACAGATAGTACCTTCTCAGATGGCACACTCCTTGCTTGGCCTCCTTCATTGCCACAATCTTTATAATCATCCCACATTAGTTATAAGAACAACATGTAACAACAACAACAAAAAAAGAACAGCATATATTTCGATCCAGGCAAGAGAAGCAATGCTATGGTACACTTATTGCATTTCAGTTAATGTATGGACCATTTCATTTAGGAAATTTTTGGGGACAGGAGAAGTATAGTTGAAAAGATGTAGGGAGGAAAAGAGAAATATTCTAATACTTTTCTTGTCCTGAAATGCTCCTATAGTCCCACTAATAGATTGACTCCTTTGGGTAAAATACTAAGATTGGGAAGAGTAGATTGGGGAAATAATAGTCTCTGAAAAGATAAAAACATCATTTAGGGGGAAAGGGTGCTGAGAATGCCATGAAGATAAGTACCCTTTAAATTCAGGTAAGGCTTAAGGCGATTGGATTACCTAGCTCTCATCTTAGAGATAACTTTCACAGGGTTGATAGAGCATGTGAGATACACCCATTTGAGTGAAGGCTGGTGGAAAACCTTAGGGGCATAAACCATAGTCCAAAAGATCTCCAGGTGACTTACTGGAAGTCAAAGATGTCAGCCAGCAGGCATGGGTGTTGGAGTTGGGAAGGGAGAAAGTGTTTCAAGTGAAAGTATTATAAATAGATGGAGGTCAAATCCTTCCTCATAAGCTTTATTTTTCATTTTTTAAACTGGGTTAGCCTGGTTGACAAAAGTTAGGGAAGATGTTTTTGGATGTTTGAATGTTTGTTTCTTTAATTATTTACCAGCCTGTTACAGTGTTAGAACTGCTAGGAGCAAATATGCTATTGATTTGCCATTAATACCAGTCATGACCACTGATCATGGCACTTTTTTCAGATAAATTTAGACTTAGTTTTAGAATCTTCCTCATCACTATACTTTTAGAAGCTACTACCCAATGACCAGTGTTGGCACATGAGTTTAAAAAACTCACTTATCATCTCTGATGGTTGGAGGCCAAGAGGTATACCTATTATTACTGACAAGTTATCCTTTAATAAATCCTAGTTTTATAGTACTCACAAAATGTCTGCCAAAACCGGGTCCTTTTCTTTGTTAGTGCCACTTTTTGGCATATACTTTGGAGTATACTTTGCTGGAGGCTAACTAGCTCGGAAGCATTACCCTGATATAGCACATTTTCTCATTTTTTCACCATACTTTGAAAATCTCAAATCTTTCATTTGAAGGTAGAGAACTTCAAGCACTTAATAAATACTTGCTCATTTGATTTTCTCCAACTTCTCACATTATCAATGATGATAAATGGTATTCAGAAAGTACTATTCTATACAACTCAATCCTAATTTTAATGAGAGACTCTACTCTTTTGCCCTTAGAAGGAAGTCAGAAAGTCCACCTTGAGTGGGAAGATGTAGAATCCAATGCCACATGATTATTCCTATGCAGCTTAGTAGCTGATCTACCAGGCCACACTATTTCATTTTGTTTGGCTTTATTAAAGGTTAGGTTTTTAGGTACTTGGCAAAATAGCCCTTATCAGCTTCAGTTACACTGAAATCTGTTTTTCAGAATAAAATTTATAACTTTGGCCAAAATAGATAGGCTCATGCCTTGCTCATTATTATTTTCATGTTTTCTCAATTGCCTTAGAAATTTTTCCTTAAACATGTCAACTGTAGTTGCCTAACTTTGTAATCTTTTTGAAAAAGATCAGTATCTTCTTTATTGTAAAAGCACATTCATTATATACACACATATATGAAATATTTAAATATATTCAATTTCTGTGAGATATGTAAATGGTGTTTTCATTAGTCTTATGTATGTCACTCTGTCACCATTTCTCTATTTATTTATTTATTTATTCATTTATTTATTTATCCAAGCAACATGTATTGAACTTTTAGTGAGAGCCAGGAACTGGGATAGGGATAGTAAGAAAGATGCCATCAGGAGATTGTGATATTTTTCCTTCGTTAGTAGATGCAAAACCAGCATCAGTGCTCTTTCATTAGAATAACAGCAGGCTAGTCCTCGCCTCTTAATTTAGAGACCATCAAATTAGTTTTGTGTGTCTTGTGCATAAAAATTAATATTTTATTAGGGTAGCCTACATTTCATTATCTAGGTTGTATTATTGGTCTACATTAATATTAAATTCATTGTCAACTAAAATCTTCTAAAATCTCATGAAACCTGCTGTTAAGTCACATTCCTTCTTTCCTGAACTTGTACAATTAATTTTCCTTTATTCTAAGCACAATTAACTTCATCCTCATAAAACTTCACGTCATATTTTTAAGCCCAGTGAGAATATTATAAATTTCTGTCCTGTTGATGTAGATCTCCAAAATATTGGTCTCCTAAAGATTTTAGAAGAATGCTTTTGTCTCCATATGAATCACTGAAAAACATATGGAATAGGACAAGGCCAGACGCAAGCCCTGAAGCACATTATCTCTTCAGTCAAGCACAAATCCCCCTCACTCTGCCAACACTTAGCTTACATTTCTTCACTTTATAACTTTCCTTTGAAAGATTTTGTCAAATGTTTTAAGATATTCTCTTTTATCTACATATTTTGTTCCTCAAATTATAAATAAAATTACTTTGGAATAACTCTAGCTTAGAATTGGGGATAGGTCATTTTCAGTTCTTAAGATGGGGTAAAACATAATAAGTATCTCTCTAAGAAAGATAAAATAGTTACTGTATCTGAGGTTGGATGGGCGATGGAAAGACAGGGTAAAGGGACACGAAAGAGGAAGCCGTTGACATAGTCAAAGCAATAGGGAATGAAATCCCCAAGTAAAGTGTGGATAATAAAAATAGAAAACTCTGATGCATGTTGAAGGGAAAAATCAACAGAGTTTCTTGACTTTGAAGAGGGGGAGTCAGTGATGACTTGAGTACCCAAAATGAAAAACTTTGGAGGGGCATCTAATATTCTCACATCCGTGTTATGTAAATAAATACATAGTTTTCATTAAACTTTTTATAATATTATGTCTCCTATGGCATTTGATATAGAAGAGACATTATCAGTGTCAATTCCATATAAAGTATGAAGACATAGATGACTTTCATTTATGATACATCACTTGATATTCTTTTCCTTAGCTTAACCCCACTTCCCTCTCAACTCTCCAAATCGATAAAACAAGTGAGGCTGCAACACAAAATATATAGTAATTAAAGGTTGAGCAAAAGATTGATGTTAGAGATGTAGAGGAAATTATACAGGAAGAAAAACACAGACCTGAGGATCATCCTTTCTGTTAAGAGAGTAGAGGGGCATTGTATGGTGGCACATGCCTGTAGTCCCAGCTACTCGGGAGGCTGCGGCAGGAGGATTGCTTGAGCCCAGGAGTTTGAGCTATGATTGGGCCACTGCCCGGGCACCATAGAGTGACCCTTTCTCAAAAACAAACAAAAAAAGACATAAAAGGAATAAAGGAAGAAGAGAAGAAGAGGACCAAAAAGTTAATTGGATAGCAAGGAAGGAGAAACAAAATATAATGCAAGTAAAGCCAAGAAAATGGTAAAAGAGAATGGTCAAACCTATAAAGTGTTACTCAAGTGAAGTGTTTGAATTTGTTTGGAATTATAGATAACTTTATAAATTGGTTATAATAGATCTGAGAGGATCAATAAGAGAGTACAAGGAACCATTTGTAGAAATGTAGTGAATTAGAGACATGAGTGAATTGATGGGAGGACAGCTGCAGCGTACCACTTTGTATACTTACAGTTTTAGATGGGAGAGATGTGAGAATGTCTGAAGGCAGAAGGAAAGGCTGGGTTAGAGAAGGAGGCTGAAAATGCTAAAGAGTTTTCCTGAAGTGTTAATTGAAGGGAAAAAAAGGCATTTGTGGCGAAGAGATGAGCTAGGATTGAAAGCACAAGAGAAAATCTTATCTTTAAGACAGAGAATGAAGACTCTGAGACTGGGTGAGAAGGAAAATATGGAAACAAGGGTAGCTGAGCATTGTTAGAGAACTTAAAGTCAGCACATTCAGAACTTCGCAAGAGTAGTTCCATTGATTTGTAGTTGGACTTTCCAATAGTCACTTGCACATCTGTTTGTTATCTTCATTCAGGATTTGGCTGGTTTACCCTGTGTGGAATGGTCAACACCCTTAATCTCCCCTTCTCTAAGCCTCTGAAAACTCCATTGCAAACAGGTATGCGTAGGGAGCACAGGCAAGGTTGCATTAACTCAGACACATCAACCTTAGAATCTAAATATGGAGTGATTTAAGAGGCATTGGGAAGGCTTCCTGACTCTGAGTCTTTGTTCTACCCGTGTGATAGAGAACTTGAAATTTCACCTTCAAGAATTTATCTTTTGTTTTACTAAATGTCTTTTGAAAGTATGAAAATTCCTTGAGGTTTTGTTCTTTTGAGGTTGGCTATAATTTTTTTAATTTTAATAAATATTTATGTAGGATTGCCTTTCTCTTAGAATCTTTCCTTCCTTTGTTTCTTCCTTCCTCAGTTCTTTTTCTTTCATCCTCTCTTCCTTTATTCCTCCCTTTCTTTCTCCCTTTCTTCCTTCTTTCTTTCCTTCTCATCTTTCTTCCTTAATAATGAGCCTTTTTGATGTGTCAAGTATTATATAAAATTGGGTATGTAAGGGTGACTATGACCCCTCAAATACCTCATAGTCCAAAGAGGCACATGGATACCAGAGCAATGACAGCATAGTGAAATAACTAGCACCATGAAGCATGAAGGTGTGTTGGCCAGTGCATTCAAGCTCAGGAGTTCTATTGGAGGGTAAGAAAGAAGGGTGTTGTCATTTGGAACATGCAACACTATTTGAAGAAGGGTGGCTTGGGAGGGGGACCCTAGCAGGTAATCCCAGCCCTCAGAGGGTAGTTGTCATGAGGTAGGAGAACACTGGAGCCACAGAGAATGCCTTTGTCTCTCCTGAAAACAGGAACTTTAAGTAATAGAAAGGCAGGCCATAAACTACAATGCCTAATTTCTTGAGCTTTATTTGTTTTTGTTGCTTACTAATAAGCAATTAGCACACAATGCTGTGTGAATCCAACCCAGGGTTAAAATGAAATGTTTCAATAAATTATGTCTCTACTTTCAAACAATAGCATAAATTTGCCAAGCTGATTTTGGAAGCCAGATTAGTCCACATGAATCAATTTTATGGGGAAGTTTTAGATCTAATCTCTATTAATAATGAACTTCAAATGGGATGTTGTCTTTCCTCCAGCAGTTACCCAAATAAATATAGATCATTTATATTTTGACTTATCCCCAAGGTTCTCATTGTTGAGACACTGGAATTATTGTCAATGGCAAAACACAAAAGGGGAAAGGGGAAAAGGAGACTGGGAAAATAAATTTAAATCCAAGTTTTTTTGTACTAAATACTTGCCTTCTGTTCAATTTTATTATTATTTTCACAGAGCTATTAAATGTTGTGTTTGGAGTAAATGTCATTAAAAATCCTGAGGCAAATTAGAAAAATAACATCTGAGTTTAATAAGAAAATATCTGCTCAGAACTATACAAGCTGGTAGAAAGAGAATTCTCTGTTCCACACCCCTACACGTCCTCCCAAGCCACGCCTTCCCCCAACCCTTTCTCATAAGATTCTCCAACAAGATACCTAGTGACAATGCACTTAACCAGTGAAAACCATCTCCCTGGCTTAGAATTTTATTAGCTGTGATAGTTATGAAGAAAGAACACTTCATTTTTCCCAAGAATGTCTTCTTTAGGACATGATGCAAACCATCCCTCAAATGTGTGATTTGAAAAATTGCACATGATGTTTAACAGTTGCATTTTTTCTAAATGTCAGCAATGTGCCAGCCAATACTCAGATTATAGAACTGGAATATCATAAGTTTGGAGAATTTATAAAGGAAAAGTTGCTGTCCCAAACCCACATTAACCTACGGTGAGACCTGATTATAAGTTGTTTTCAAGAGATTACTGCAATGTTCAGATGGTCTGATTAATGATAAAAATCAGGTCACCACAGTGTTGATGGCCCTTCAGAAACATGAACTTGCTTATGTTGTACATTGTTATGGGTGTAGAAATATCTAAGATACTTGCTTTCTGTTGCATCATAGCTTGATCTATAACTTTATTTTATTATTATTCTACCTAATAGTTTTAATTTCTTCTTTAGATCAACTAATGTCATAAACCTCTGCAGAAATAGGGGAAATGGACAAATACTTACCAGTAACATCACCATTAGACTACAGTTAATGCCATTTAAAATCCAGAGGCAAATCAGAAAAATCACATCTGCGTTTATTAAGAAAACATCTGTTGAGAACTGTACAAGCTGGTGGAAAGAGGATTCTCTGTACTGCCACCCACTCCACATGCTCCCAACTTACTTCCCCTGCCCCCACTGCCAACACTTCCTCTTAATTCTCCAACACGATATCTAGTGACAATGCACTTAGCCAGTGAATGACAACTGTCTCACTGGCTCTGTGAGTGAATCTAATAATCAGGGGGCCTGGGTGGCTGAAGCAGAAGGGCATGCACATGGTTTAAAATCAACCTCCGTCCCCTGCACACACACATCCCAGCAGCCCCTTCTGCAGCGGAGACCACTGCTGTATGGATATCATCACTGGGTTATGATTGTTCTGATTAATCATGGGCCTATATAAAAAGGGTCACATCAGAGACATTTGTGTACCTCCATAAAATTACTATTGAAAACAGTTTGCTCTGTAACTTAATGTTCTTAAAAATCATTTGAATACATTCTCCTTAGATTTAAATTCCAAGAAAATTTGTCTTCCCATGTAAGAAACACAAAAGTTAAGAATATTAACAATAATATAACTCTGAAGAAAATAGCATGACTTGTGGTGGAAAGCTCATCAAAGATGGAGACCAATCATGTTTATGTTTTGCTTTGCGCTTTGGCTTTCAGAAAGCTCAGGTTTGTATTTCATATTCAATTGCAGCACTTATCTTTCTCTTAGATTAAGGATAATCCATCTTTCAATTGCTCCCATTATTTGACACTTAATCTTTGGTTCTGAATTTAATGTTATTTTATGTGTCTTTGCTTTTAAGCTGTCTCAAATAATTTTTTACATAAAAGGACCATAGATAATACACTTAAAAATAAAACAGCTTGTATTTGTTCCACTTATAACTGCTCTTCTCAATATTTTTCTTATACTTATTTTTTATTACTCATATCTAATTATTCATATATTCTTTTGTTTGTTTCTTAAAATATATCTTTCCTTCCTCTTACCCTCATCATTTTCACTGATAGCTTGTAGTTCAAACTTTTCTCATTATTGAATTATTGAAAGTTTCCCAACTGATATTCTTCTACCCATTCCCTTTTCATGCCAATTTCTCTTCTCTCTCCCTGCCCATAAATGGACATTGGTCACCACCACACAATGCTGTGAACTCATGATTGAATGATGGATATGAAAGATAGACATTAAATAAATAATATCATAAATGTGATGAGTGCTGCAACAGAATGTAGAGGGTGCTCCTCTGATCTAATATGGGGTTTCTCACCTTCACCACTATTGACATTTGCTGGATAATTCTATGTGCGGGGGCTGCGCTGTGTGCACTGTAGGATATTTTGCAGCATCCTTGGCCTCTGCTCACTATGAGCTGGTGGCACTCGCAGTTGTGACAAACAAAAGTGTCTCCAGACATTGATAAATATTCCCTGGGGTGCCAAATTGTCCCTCCAGTTGAGAATTGCTGCTTAATGCTAGTCTGGGTGGGTTGGGGGTGAGTTTAGTGCAGAAACATTTAACCTGTGAATAGGTCATTTGGATTGAGAGCTGCAGGGTGAGATGGAATTAGTAGGAAGTACGATTGTGAGAGGAAGAGGGTAGGAGGCTTTGGGAGCTAGGAGGAGTCTAAATGTTCTAGGAAGGGAGCCCAGTACCCACAAGATACTGAAATGGGAATGGATCTGGAATCCTCCAGGAACTGAAAGAAGGCCAGTATGATCTAGTACATAGAATGTGCTCAGGGAGTGATTACCATCAAGTTTGAAAGGGGCACCAATCCCGCTGGGCTGTGTAGACCATATTCAGAACCAAGAGCAGTGGGAAACACTGAATGAATTTTAGCAGGAAAATGACAAGACACTGAATTCAACCAGAGTAATGGCAGGAATTGGGATTGAGCCAAAAACATAATCTTTGGTGAATGAGGAAGGGGCCTGGCAGGTCTGTTGATGACAACAGTGAGGAGTTGGGGGGGGGGGGTTATGGCTAAAGGGCTAATGGCATGAGCCCCAGGTGCAAGGTGTGTATTGTGGATGTGTATGTGTGTGCATGCTTCATCTACCTATACATTTTAACAAGAGGGTCAATTTTGAGTGATCGTCTTGGAAGGCCTTTTTAGGGATAACACCTGTTACCCCTCCCAACTTGAAATTCAAGAGGAGGCAGGGTGGGAGTGGCACAAAAGCTACAGCATCCACTGGAGAAGGTGGCAGAGGAAGCAGTCTTAAAGGAAACAAGGAAATAGAGGGAACATCTGCTAAAAACAGTGAGGATAGAAGGAGTTTTCTCCTCATGAAACTTTCAAGGAAGCTGTTGAAGAAGAGGAAAAGAGGGGTGGAGCCAGGGCTAGAGGGAAAAGAGGTGCAGATTGTTTTAGGGAAGACGGTTTAGATATCTGGGGATCCTATCCCCTTGGGCAATGAACAGGGAGGGAAAGCTGGGAACCTGGAACGTGGTGGATTAGTTCTGTGTATTTTGTTGGGGTCGTAGGCACTCAGATCTAACAGGGGTACTGCAGATTTTGTTATCATAAAACAAATCTTCTCAAACCCCACTTTTATAATGTTGCTTTCTAACCTCTTTCTCCCCATTTCATCCAGAAACCTGATAACCAGGACCTTCCACCTAGCCCTGTCTTATTGCTTGCATGCCTTGTTCTCTCCCCTCACTCCCTGCCCCAAATCTGATTATTCCTCCTCAAGCTCTACCCATTTTTAAAGACTTAGCTCATATCCTGCCTCCTCCATGGCACCTGCCCTGATCACTGTCCCCATAAATGTTGCATGCTCTCCTTAATTGGCAATTAATTAAAAACTGCCATGCACTGATGTCTTATACATTGTTAACTTTTCATGGGTATGAATTTGTTGTTTCTAAAATTAAATAGCACGTTTAATGTTGATCAGGTTCTTTGCCTCTTAGTACACCCCAAAAGACCTAAAATGAGACTTGACATACAAAAGTTATTTAACTATTTCTTTAATTAATGTATTGGTTAAGATACATATCTCTTTTCCAGGAGAAATGCAGCAGAGTATTGGAGTCACTGTGACGCGGTGTGTAGACTCAAGGTGTGAATCTGCCGGTGCTTTCACCATTTTGCTCATCAAACACATTGTTTGTGAGATGATTCTGAGATAGACATAGGTTGGCAACTTCATATCTTCAGCTTTAACAGCAGGGAGGCAAGAGCAGCTCCGTACATGGATGAAGTGGTCAAGAATGCAGGGAAGAACTTGACCCCGCCAGACCAACTGAGGGGGACTATAATAAGTACACTGGGAACAGGGGAAAGAAGAAGAGGGTGAGAGATGTTAAAAGGAGATGACTATTATTCAACAGTTTAGATTGTGTACTGCTGCAAGGAACATTTCAGAGAGAGAGAGAGCAAATTTTCAGTTATCAATGAGCAGACTTTTACTGCTGTGGTCACAATGAGGAAGTGTACTTTCTTACTAAATTACCATTTCCAGACCATTAGGTGAAAGCAATGGATATAAGGAAAAGGGTGTTTGGACTCAGCAAAGGAAGAATGGTGGTGTGTGAATATTTGTCTGACCACTTCTAGCATTCTCAAATGTGATTTTAACTTTGTTATGAAAATGATGACAGTTTTGTCAACTATCTTCCTCATTCTAGCAGATAATGACAGGTCAATTTTCCCATCCTGTTTTTGCTCTTTGGCAATTGAGAGATTTTCCATCCCCCTCTGGGTTGGGGGTGGAGGCAGTAAAGCTGTAAAACAGGCACAAGCAACACTTTAATAACAGTCTGACAGATGCCAAGCATGGTGGGAGGGTTATTGCATTGTCTTTTCATATTACCTTTCTATTATTACAGCTCAAGTTCATTTTCACCTTTAGAAATAACATTGAGGTGTGCTGAGTCCTTCAGCAAGCCTAAAACTGAGAATCCAATTTTTTAGACTCTGAGTTATTTATAGTTTACCAAGGTCTCACTACCTCACTGTGGGTTCTGGAGTCATAATTCAAATCTAAACCTGTGGCCAGTTCAGAAATTATTAATACTACCAATTTGGAATAGGCTAACACAGCATATTCACTGAGCCTTTTTTTTTTCCCTAATGCTTTGACATTTTGGAACCTTGCTGACTGCTCCTCCCAGAGTTAGCTAATCCCTAGAGATAGTAAACAGCTCTCCTTTCAGCATGCCTTTCATATGCAAACCAACCAATCCAGAGCTCAACCCCCAACCACTTCCTTCACAGGGCTCTCACACTCCAGGCCCTTATCCACCTGTCCTAATCACCCCAGGGTCAGGTACAGCCCCTCTGCCTCAGGCTTCTGAAATTATTCACACTAGCCAACCCTAAATCTGTTTACCCGGTCGCAGCTGTTCCTTCTCACCGACACCACAGTAAAGGGTCTTGCCCATATTTTTCTCTTGCTCGTTTGTCTCTTGACTGACATTGGACTTTCCTTGTGTGGCTGCTCACGGTGTGGCATACCCTCTTCTCTTGGGATCCGTGAGGATCTGTCTTTTCAGTGGCAGCCATCTCCTGATCTGTAGGCCTCACCATACCTGAATAATAGCAAAACCTACGTTTTAAAACATGCAGTTATGATATTGATCCTACCTTTGTTGTAACCTTATAAACAATGTGGCCATCAATGTCAGGTGACCCATTATCTGTGCATTGTATTTATCCTTCTTGACCCACAAATATTCGTGTTCCCAAAATTTATTTTACAAGCAAGTCACAGAGAACCTGGACAAATGTTCTGTTATAATTCACATCAAGTTTAGCTCACTATATAGATTACCTAAACAAGTTCTCTATAACTTGATTATAAGGTCCTTGAGAGAGGGCAGTGGCTATACTTTTATATGTGTGTGTCTGTGTGTGTGTTTAACAAAGAAGTGTGCGATAACTTCTTCAGCATTTCTGGTGGGGAGTGAAGCTAGTATGAGTTGAGCATCTCTTATCTAAAAATGGGAGGGACCAGAAGTGTTTTGGATTTTTTCAGATTTTGGAATATTTGCATATACATGCTGAGATATCTTGGCAATGGGACCCGAGTCTACACATAAAATTTATTTATGTTTCATACACACTTTAAACATATAGGCTGGGGGGTATTTTAAATAATTTTGTGCATGAAACAAAGTTTGTGTACATTGAACCATCAGAAAGCAAAGGTGTCAATATCGAAGGCATCCATGTGGACAATCTAGTTGTTTGGCATCACCATCATGCCTGACTGAATTTATATGCTACTGATCAGCAATCCTTTTCTTTTACTTATTCATACATAAGTACTTAACAGTAGAAACTATGACATACCATTAATACAGTGAAAAAACAATGTGTTCAGGGTAACTAAGTAACTCAGTAGGATCACCAGAATACCTGTATAGGATGTTAAGCAACAACAAACAACCACAGACTTTTAGTCTCCACCTACGATTCTGTGTTTTGATTAAAAGGTTACTGGACACTGTATTGTATTTTTTATTAGGTGAAAAGAAACATTAGAAGAATTCGAGGGCCCAGGAAGTGGGTCCTCTAGAGATGAGGAGATATTCTGCTAGATGGCTTTTTAAAATGTTTCCTCCAGAGTCATCTCCCTCATTAAGAATGTTTTTTGTCTTAGAAGCCTCTCTTTGATTTTATAAACTGACAGGATTTCTTGTTCTGTTATGAATGCACACTGCCCATCATACGTTTTTACCGTATTGTCTGTAGGCACTTTTTCTGCAGTGTTAACAACTTTTTCAATATCCATTTCTTCTAGCTTACTGACAGATTCTGAAGACATATTTTTTTTTGCATATGTAAGGAGGCCAGACATCGTTTTTTCTCACTTGACATAGGAAATCATTCAAAGTCATCACCTTATTCATCACCATCCCTGAATATAGTTGCAGGACAGGGGTTATGCCAGGCATGCACAGCTGTCTTTAGTCACTGTGTTGTAAGCATTGGCAACAGCATGTTCAGCATCCTTAAACATTTCACGTCCATGACTCTGTTCACTGCTGCTAGCATGCTATTCAAGAAAGTGCACTTAACATTTATTTTTCACTGGTCTAAGAATACCCTGGTCATATGGATGAATTAATAAAATCACATTTAGGGGAAAGCACATGGCAAAAACATTATATTAAATGAGAATTTCAGTTGGAAGATAAGCAGAACAGTTGTCAAGGAATAACAAAATCTTGCAGTCATCATCCGGTCCAGCTTCTCTCAATGAATCCAAGCCGCTGGTACAAAATGCTTGTGAAGCCAATTAGAAAAGATGTCCCTGGTGACCTATGCCTTTGTGTTAGCACAAAAATGCACTGGTAAGAAATGCACTCCTTGCGAACAGTAAGGATACAAGCGTTTGCCTATCACAGCAAGTTTACACTTAAGTGTGTCTGCTGCATTAGCACATCCCACGGCAGTTATTCTGTCCTTGGCATCCTTAATTCCTGTGGAGGTCAGATCTCAGTGAGTGATTGGGGCCAAAAAAAACAAAAAACAAAAAACAAAAAACAAATTCCTGTAGAGGCGCTCTCATCAGCTATAGCCAGCGTCTTTCTGGGGCAATAACGCCAAAACGGGGATGTTTCATCAGCATTACAGACTTGTTCTGGATCAGATTTTCATCAGCAATGACCCTGACAAACTCATCAATGGAGTTTTTCTGTTGCTTCATGACCAGCAGATGTATTATCACCACAAATCTTTAAAAATTTAATGCTATTTATTTTCTTGAATTTCTGCAACCAGACTGTTGAGTAGTCACAGTTTCCTTCAATTTTCAGTTCATCATGATAGATTTTCCTTTTTTTCATGACGAGCATTTCATTAAGTGGCATCCATTTACCGAGGTACTGATCTAGTCTTACATGATTGAGATCTTCATTTTTAGCTTTATGCAGTGTTTTCCTATTTTTCATTAACTTCTTTTTATCACTTTCAGCATAGAGCTTCCTTCTGTTTCTTCAGGTCTTACACCACAGCGCAAAGAATAAACAAAAAAATCACGGTGAGTAATGCACATAGGTCTAGGCCCCACGGAGGGCATTGTGGGGGGGCTGCTGTTAGCACGTCTGGTCTGCCCAGGTGCCGTTTTATTACCCTCTGTGGGTGTGCTTGGTAGGGGAATCTGGGCCTGTGTGGAGAAGATATATCTCAGCTGAAGGGAGCTAGAAGGATCTATTCTCTCTTGGTGATGCTGTATAAACTGGATGTCATGCATCTGTGTTTTGACTGCATCTCATTGCTTGAGGTCAAGTGTGGAATTTTGCACTTGTGTTGTCATGTTGGCATTCTAAAAGTGTCAGATTTTGAAGCATTTAGGATTTTGGATTTTTGGGTTAGGGATGCTCAATCGGTATATACTTTTGTCCAAATAGCACTCACCTTCCACCTGGAAAGTTTATTTTCAATTGTGTGGGCAGGGATATATATATATATATATATATATATATATATATATATATAAAATAGTAAGAGAAGATAGAGTTACTTGTTTAAACAATGAGAGGAACTAGTTCAGCACTGCGGTCACTTAGATCATCTTTAAAACCAAATTCTGGCCTTCTGTTATGTTAGTCATAGTGGTAGGAAACTTGTAGGTCCCTAAGATAAGCCTCTTGTTGAAATGTCTTCCCTTGTACCTTGGGTGTAGAACCTATATGTTCTGGTCGTATCCATCTGCAACTAAAAGAAGAGATCACATTAACTTTTAATCCCTGCTTTAAATTTTTTTTTTTTAACACATAATGTTAGGGAGGGACCAAATCTGCAGGTGGCAGATACAGGCCAGGAATGCGGCTCCTAGGAGTGGAGAAGCTGGGGAAGGGACTGCAGGAAAACGCAATTAACAACTGTGAAGAGGAAGAACTTGAGATTTTAAGGCACACACACCTGTGGAGCTGCAACTTCGTTGTAAGAACACCTGTCATTCATGTATATCAATCTTCTGGTAACATCCCACACCTCCCATAAGCCCTGCCCCGATCAGGCCAATAAAAGGAAACCACCTATGAGGCCTCAACGTCTTTTTCCTCTTGTGGAGACTGACTTGTTGCTGTCTGAAAAGTACTCACACTTTGTATAGATAGCTCCTTTCTTTTCTTCAATAAAAGCTGTTTGTGTAGCATTGCTTCTTGTCTGTGGTCACTCCATCATACCAGCCCTGCTTGTGAATTTTCTAAGCACGGAGCCAAAGAACCAGGACAATAATCTGCTAAGAGGTAAGACCTGATAACATTCCTCAAGTATACCTCAATTATTTTTGGGAGTCCCCAGATATTGTCTCTCACCAAACCAGTATGTCAGCTATAGTTAACAGAGGCGTATGATTTTTTTTTTCCTTGCTGGCTTCCACTAGCCCATGTCTGATATCTATACAATCCTCGTGGCTGCTCAGCTGATAGTGCTCATGATCAGAACTCATATGGGGTTTCCAGTGGTGCTAGCTCTGGATACCCCCATGGCTGCCAGCCCTGAGGTGCCAGAGCTAGGTTCCGCTGAGAGGCAGAGAGAGTCACTTTCTCTCTGCTTCTCTACCATTTTCCCATAGGGCCCAAAATTCTACAGAATCTCCTGTGAACAGTTTGCCTTTTGGGCTTCACCACTCCAACCTCGGAGGTTCACACCAAGTTTAAGGATCCAAATGGGCATAAATACTATGCCACCTACTCATTCTTTCTTCCCCCAGCTCTAACCTGCACCTCTCCCCACCAAACACCTAAATTTACTTCAGATGCAACACCCTCTCCTGCAAAGCAGTTCTTAAAATATTGGAGTCCTGGTCTTTCTGGACATATCTATTTCACCAGGGAGTCTTTGATTTACCTTTACATGAGAGACCCCTGGGGATGGTTTTTCCAGAGTAAAGGAAGATTTGCTCCAAAGGTGAATTTAAGACCCGGCCATTTGCAATAAGAGTACAGCTCAATGCTTTAAAATTACAGTTTTTTCTTTTTCCCTACCCCCTCCATCAAATTTTCAGTGATCTTAGAGCTAATTTAAAACTCAAGGTCAAGAATATCTTCCTCTTCAATTGTCTTTGCAACAAGGAAGCTTCCACTAATTCAGGAGTCTGCATCCTTGGTTGCATATTAGAACCACCTGGAGGGGCAAGGAGTTTAAAATATGTATGGGTGACTAGGGTCCACTTAAGATCAATTAAATCAAGAACTGTGGGGTGGGGCCCAGGCATTGATATTTTTTAATGCTCCCAGATGATTACAATACCCAACCAGGGTTAAGAACTATTGTATGTGCTTGACCTTGGGATGGGGAATCTGAGTTTTTGCTGACAGAGGCATATCTACTCTTTCTCTTATGTGAGACTTCAGGAATCACCATATTTTCCCTTTTTTTGACATCTAAAGTTAAATTCAATCTAGTCATTCCTAACTGCTACTCCCTGTGATGTGTGCTGATTCTTGAAAGATTTGGGTTTGTTAGACCAGCAATCTAGAGGTTATCTTCTCGGTATTTTGCTGCTATTAGGAGATATTGTCTCCAGATGGGCTTCTGCTTGAAACCCTTTGGTTTCCCACAGGTGTGGTTAATAAAGGGATTAACACATTTGTTTCTTCCTAATTCTCCTGAAACCAATACTTTTCTTGAATTAGGCAAGTGTATATACTCAAAATAAATTATATACAATTTTAGAACAAGAGTTAAGTTTATTTTTTTGATGAAAATATTTATTTTTATTTCACAACTACATGACAACATTTACAGAAATCAAAATAAAAGAAGATCAAAAACCATTTATTTACCCAGTAGACAAATAGAAAAAGAATAAGAAAAGATGGTTTTTGTAAGAGGAAATAAAAATTGATCTAATATACACATGTGTTATCCTTTATTTAAAGGTTAAATTTAAAACAAAAACCTAGATACATTTTGATTCTGTATTCGTTTACCCTGAATTATTGTTCAACGGTGCTTAATTTAGTTATGATTTTCTAATACTTATGCAGAATTAGCTCAATTTGAAAATCTTACTCAAAGTGGGTTATGTACTACTCTCAGATATTTTTCAAATTTGACCCACTAGGCGTCAAAACTCCTGAAGTCTTTTATCCAGGCTTTAATCTCTCTCTTGTTTTTTAATTTCAAAAATTTAGGGGGTACAAGTGTTTTTTGTTACATGGATGAATTGTCTCTTAACTATTTAATACTTTCATAGGAAAGACATGTGTTTGGTTTTTCAATTCCTTAGCACTTTGTCCCCTATCTGACTTCAACTAGAGAAAGCAGAAAACCACAGAGAAAAATTATATAGCTTTGTATCTTGGTAAAACTTGTCATCATTTCCCCTCTCATTAAAAACTGTCTTTATTTTAATACCTCTCCAAGTTCTACTGCCTCTCATCTGTTATTTCCTGTGCATTTATATGAGTTGGCACTCTTGTCAATCAGATCTAACCTACAAGTGTAGATAGACACTCTTCCTGCTTAAAGCCTAATTATAAAAGTCTCAGTTTGCCAGGATACTATAATTAAACATGTTCTAAGTGTTTAACAGTATATTTGGACAAGTGGTTTCTCCATAGCCCAACAGAAATAAGACTTACGTTTTTTAAAAAAACATACTATAACATAATGAAAATTTCTTAATATTTTCACATATAAAGATATTTTTGAAGAACAACAAAATTTCTTTTTTCCATACTTATGACCTACTTGAAATATAATATTTATTAAAGCTTTCATTGATATGGTCTAGAAATTAATTAGATGTTCATACAATTTAATTTAATTGGCAAAGACTATGTCATGAATTTTCCATGTTGTTGTATCATTAAGGGTTGGTAAATGTCCATATTGGTAATGGAATATTGTTCAGTACCTGCAGAAGAAAAGCATATCTTTCAAGAAAGTATAAAATATAAAAAGGCACTCTTGCAATTAACACATGCAATGAAGATAAATACAAAAGTCTTAAACAAGGAATTTAGTATTACCCATTAGCCTCTCACATAATGCATGAAAGGATATTTTTACCTCATCAATTCATACAATTATTCATTAGAATAGGATAATTGTTTTATATTACAAAAATAGAAATGAAACAAAGGCTATGACTGACTACACAGTGCACACAATCCACCACTCATTTTTGCTTGCATCTTTCCTATGCAGTTGAACTATTGATTTCCAAAGAAAAGATAAGATGAGTCACATGGTCAAGATAATTAAGCTCAAAATTACTGTTGTTAATATCATTTTAAATAAGAGAATTTTCATAAAAATTTGTGCTTTCCAGCAGTTTCAGAATGCAACTCATCTTGAACTTGCACAAAAGGGGCAGCCTCTTATATTTCCATCAAGTCTCCACATGTCATCATACAACCTCATGCCTTGTGTCCTTCATATTTTTTAGTCAAATATCTACAAATGCTTCTAAGAGTTGTTTTTGAGAGTGTACTCTTTGTAAAGCTATATGCTCTATGGAGACAAAGATGAGTGCAATATAATTCCTCAATACAAGTAGATTATGTTCTAGTGTGAAAGGTGAAACAAGTCAACTTATAATGGTAATACAAAAGGAAACATGTCAAATACAATAAGATAAATAAGCTTATAGTTAAAGGAAGAAGAAATATCTAAGTCAGGAACTAAGACAAATCTAATAGAAGAAGTAATACTTCATTTGTTCATGCCTTCATTCATTTAAGAAATACAGGCAATAAGCATAGCGTAAGGTTCAAGGAGCTGGGCAGGGAAGAACAAGATTTACAAGATGGGAAGAAGCCTTTCAAGGAAAATGAATGATGTGAAGAAGTATTCCTGAAGGAGCATTCTTCTAAGTGATGTATAATTTTCTAGGATCAGGAATTAGAGATAAGGTTTTAATCATAGGTTTGGGGGCTGATTTAGGAAAGTCTTGAATTTCAGAACCAAGAGCATAAATTTCATTCAGAGTTTAATGGAAACTCATTGTAGATTATTGTATAGTGCCGGAGCCAGCCGGCGATGTGCGGCACTTGGAGTTGGGGGTGAGGATAAGAAAAAAAGAGACACAATGATGGGAATGGGAGGACGGAGCTTCTGAAGACTGCCATGCTGAGTTTATTTTAGAGGCTGTATTTATACAGAAGAAACAAAATTGAAAAAACATCTGAGCAAAATGTCTACGTGCAGAAGCCCACATATCACATTTCTTTTAGCTATACAGGGGTCGTTAATTACCATCACCAGACCTTTGTCTTGTCAAGCCTGTAAGCAATTACTTTCTCTTATCTACTTTCCCCAGCCTGGGATCCCAGGGCAGGAGACTCTCTGGAGCCTGTGAGGCTGTCTTCCAGCCGTAAATAACTTTTCTGCTTTCTCAAGCTTGAGACAAAAGGACATTCTACTATTTACTAACTATTCTACTTAATCAAGCCTATAATATGGAATACTTAGTGCATCTCAGATGGGAGAGCTATGCCTCAGGAGTAGTTGCTATGTCACTAAGGACCCCGGTATTCCATACAGCAACACACACCCCGAGGCTCCCGTGTTCAGAACAGCTCCCAACATCATAGGAGAGATAATTGTTTTTGAAAAAAAAAATGACAATATAAAGTTTATGTATTAATTTGAAAAGTGTGGGTAGACTAAAATCAGGAAGACCTATGGCAGTGAGGAGGCTGTTGCAGTAGTAAGGTAAGAGATTGAGAAGCCTAACAAGAATGTTGAGAATAAGAATGGAGTGGAGAGAATAGATATGAGAAGCATGTAAAGTAATGAAATCACCTTCTATAATTACACTTGAAAACCGTTCTTCTTATTTTGTAGTCATACTTCTTGCCATGAATATACATACATGCATATTACATATAATATGCCCATATATACCTAACAATGTTAGGGAATGAAATGTTCCATATATTTTTCATAAAACCAAGTTATTATCTGTAAAATGTTATACTTTAGTAAAAATGTTACTATTTTTGATAAACATTCTATAAAATGCATCACATACTTCTTGTCTTAGTTTTTTTATTTCAAAACAATAAGGGGGTACAAATGTTTTCAGCACATGGAGACCTTGTATAATGCTTAAGTCAGGGTTTTGTTGTGCCCATCACCAGAATAGCTTTCATTGTATGGATAGGTAAGGTTTTTTCCCTCACCCCCCTATTCACCTCCCTTCTTGGTTTCCAATATCCTTTACAACTCTTTGTACCCATTTTTTAGCTCCCACTTATCAGTAAGAACATGTGGTGTTTGTTTTTTCATTCCTGTGATACTTCACTTAGGATAATGGTCTCTAGTTCCACCCAAGTTGCTGCAAAAGACATTATTTTATTCTTTTTTATGGCTGAGTAGTACTCCATGGTATGTATATATCACATTTTCTTTATCCATTTATGAACTGGTGGGCACATAAGTGGGTTCCACATCTTTGCAATTGCAAATTGTGTTGTAATAAACATTTGAGTGCAGGTGTCTTTTTGGTAAAATGACTTCTTTTCCTTTCGGTAAATACACAGCAGTGAGATTGTCGGTTCAAGTGGTAGGTCTCCTTTTGTTTCTTTGAGGAATCTCCATGCTATTTTTCATAGAGCTTGTACTAATTTGCATTCTTACCAACAGTGTATAAGTATTCCTTTCTCTCTGCGTCCATGCCAGCATCTATTGTTTATTGACTTTTTAATCATGGCCATTCTGACAGGGGTAAAGTGCTATTTCATTTTGGTTTTAATTTGTATTTCCCTGTTGAGCATTTTTCATGTTTGTTGGACATTTGTCTTCTTTGGAAAAACTTCTGTTCATGTCTTTTGCACACTTATTGATGAGGTTGTTGGTTTTTTTCTTGCTAATTAGAGTTCTTTTTATATTCTGGATATTAAACCTTTGTCAGATATTAACATATAGCTTGTGAATATTTTCTCCCATTCTGTAGTTGTCTATTTACACCATTGATTATTTCCTTTGCTGTGCAGAAGAATTGAATTAAGTCACATTTATTTATTTTTATTGTTCCTATATTTGACTTTGGGGGCTTAGTCATAAATTCTTTGCCTACTTTAATATCTAGAAGAGTTTTCCCTACATTTTCTTCCAGAATTTTTATAGTTTCATGCCTTACATTTAAGTCTTTTATCCATAATTTAAAGTCAAATTTATTGCTGTATAATTTATATAAAATAAAATTCATCTTATAAAATATATAATTTGATGAGTTTTGACAAATGTGTATAGTCATGTAATCATCACCACAATCAAGATTTAGAAACTTTCATCATCCCCCAAATTTCCTCATGCATATTTGTTATCAATTCCTCTCCTTATCTCCTGCCACTGACAGTCACTGATCTGTTTCTGTGACCCATGGTTTTGTTCCTTTTTTCCAGTAGTTTGTTTTTTTACATTTTACATTGCTTACTGGTGCTTCATTGTTTAGACCTACTAAAATGTATTTATCTATTCATCAGTTGATGGACATTTGGGTTGATTCTAGTTTGTGGGTATTATGAATACAGCTGCTGTGAGCATTCAAGTGCAAGTTTGTGGTTGGATGTATGTTTCAATTTCTCTCGGATAATTACATATGAGTGGGACTGTTGAGTTGTATGGTGAGTATATATTTGATTTTATGAGAAAATATTGAGCTTTTTAATTTTTGTTTTGTTTTGTTTTGTTTTAGAGATAAGGTCTTGCTCTGTCACCCATGCTAAAGTGCAGTGGCATGATCATAGCCCATTGCAGTCTTGAACTTCTGGGCTCAAGTGAGCTTCCCACCTCAGCTTCCCAATTAGCTAGGACTACAGGAATATGCCACCATGTCGGACAAATTTTTTCTTTTCTTTTCTTTTCTTTTCTTTTCTTTTCTTTTCTTCTTTTCTTTTCTTTTCTTTTCTTTTCTTTTCTTTTCTTCTTTTCTTTTCTTTTCTTTTCTTTCTTTCTTTCTTTTCTTTTCTTTTCTCTTCTCTTCTCTTTTCTTTTCTTTTCTTTTCTTTTCTTTTCTTTTCTTTTCTTTTCTTTTTTTTTTGAAGAGGCAGCATTCTGCTATGTTGCCCAAGTTGGTCTTCAACTCCTGGCTTCAAGCACTCCTCCTATCTTGGCCTTGAAACGTTCTGGGGTTACAGGCATGAGCCAAAATGCCTGGTATGAACTGTTTTTTAAAGTGGTTATACCATTTTACACTTTTATCAGCAATGTGTGAGAGTTCCAGTTGCTCCACATCCTCAACAACACTTTGAATTATTAGTCTGCTTTAGTCATTTTTAATTTGCATTTCCCTAATGACTGTATTATACTGAGAAACTTTTCATATTCCTACTGACCATCTGTATACCTTCTT
This sequence comes from Lepilemur ruficaudatus, assembly GCA_963574885.1. Taxonomy (NCBI): domain Eukaryota; kingdom Metazoa; phylum Chordata; class Mammalia; order Primates; family Lepilemuridae; genus Lepilemur; species Lepilemur ruficaudatus. The sequence continues at coordinate 20,649 of CAUYRT010087181.1, read as the reverse complement.
TGGTGAAGTGTCTGTTTGAATACTTTTCTCACTTTTTAAAATTTCAGCATATTATAGGGGTACAAATGTTTAGATTACATATAGTGCCTTTGCCCAATCCAAATCAGTGCTTCAAGCATGTCCATCCCCCAGATGGTGCACACTGTACTCATTAGGTGAGAATATAACCATTCCCTTATTTCTCTCCCACCTGCCCAACACCCAATAAATATTACTACTATATGTACACATAAGTATTGATCAATTAATACCAATTTGATGGTGACTACATGTGATGCTTGTTTTTCCATTCTCATGATACTTCACTTAGTAGAATGGACTCAGAGCTACCAAATACCTCATTAATTGCCTCTGTAGCAGGGTATAATACCTCATCCATAGTTAGGGACACTTCCAGCCCAGTCTCCAACAAGTTTGAGCAGGTAGGTGAGAGGTCCTCATAAGATCTTTGGGAGGGTCAAGGGAGTCAATGTGGAGAAGTTTGTCTCTTTGACCATCCAGTGGCTGGAAGCTGGTAATTTCAAGGTCTGGAGTCCAAGCGCCTCACACTGAAAACATCTCTCCTTCACTCATCTCAGAAGGACTGGCAAGAGGGCTAAGGGGCTCAACTAGCTCTCTGTTCTCAGAGGGCATGACAAGAGGGATAACAGGCTCACTTGGCTCTTTGTTATCATCAATAGGTTCCTTTTCCAACCTTCTGAGCTCCCTGGGCCAGAGTTCCAGGTCTGGCAAACACCATTTTTTCCCTTCAATCCAGTTCTTTCCTGTTTCTGTCAGGTGGTAACTAAGAGTTCTGCACCCCTCAGTCTCAGTACTCTCCAGAGACCCTATCGCTCTATCCAGGATAATACAAAAGGTGTTACATCACCGTTGCTTTTTGTGGCTAAGTAGTACTCCATGGTACACACACCACATTTTATTAATCCACTCATGTATTGATGGGCACTTGGGTTATTTCCACATCTTTGCAATTGTGAATTGTACTGCTATAAGCATTCTAGTGCAGATGTCTTTTTTATGGAATGTATTTTTTTTTCCTTTAGTTAGATGCCCAGTAATGGGATTGCTAGATCAAATGGTAGTTCTACTTGTAGCTCTTTGAGGTATCTCCATATTACTTTCCATAGAGGTTGTACTAGTTTGCAGTCCCACCAGCAGTGTATGAGTGTTCTTATGTCTCCACATACACACCAACATTTATTGTTTTGGGACTTTTTGATAAAAAAGTCACTGGGGATAAGTGATATATCATTGTGGTTTTGATTTGCATTTCCCTGATGATTAGAGATATTGAGCGTTTTTTTCATATGTTTGTTAGCCATTAGTCTGTCTTCTTTTGAAAAGTTTCTGTTCACATCCTTTGCCCACTTTTTAATGGAGTTGCTTGATTTTTTCTAGGCTTCAGTTGGTTTATTCTTCAGTGTCAAAGAAATAAAAGGTTTTTTTATTTCCTTTCTTATCCAAGAATCTACCAGATTGAGTTCATAAGAATATGGGCTACCCCATTATCTGTCATGGTCTCTGAGGAGAGATGAGGTGGGGCTCTGTGGAAAGGGAAATGCCTGCCTCAAAATCCTCAAACCACAAGATGACAGAGACTCTCTACCCCCTACCATCCCCTACTCCATTTTCATCCTCGACTTCATCGTCACTCCCAGCCTCAATAAACAGCATACTTGTGCTTGGAAATTATACACCCACTTATCGGACTGTCTGTATCAGAGGGAGGCAGTGACTACAGGAACCATAATTTTGAGGGTTATAAATTTTTTTAGTCTATGGGAATAGAGCCAATATTATACTGTATATGTCCATTGATCGTATTTCAGATGTTTGACTTTAAAACCCTTTTCAGGAATGAGTTATATAGGAAAGTGTGGGTACTCCTATAAAAGACAATTTAAAATAAAATCCCTGAGTCCCATGAAGCTGAATAAAAATGCCCTGTTTTATAGGACGATATGAAAAATCTCTTGAGTAAAGATCTTGTAAATTATGGGCCTAACAACTAACTCTAAAAATGTCCTTGCATTTGAAAAGTAAAAGATATAATGCACACACTCCTCTCCTGAACATGGAAGTGGATGATTTCCTAAAATTCTCCTGAAGAATTTCATATGAGCTGGCTCTAAAAGTGTAAAATAAACCATTTTCTTCCCTGGTCTGTGGTATCTTGTAATCCACAAACTGAATACATTCAGCTTCAGGGTAGAAATGATCTTCTGAACTTTCCAAGCCTCTCCAGAGGTTTGGCTGAAGTAACAGACAAACAGTCACACAAAAGGAAGGTATTCTCCTCATTTGAGAGGAATTTAAATTTCTTTTTTTTCAAAAAATGGGTCCTTCCTAAATAGTCTTGTGGTCTGAGCTTTTTGCTTGTGGTGCATGCTGCTCTTAAAAGTGGCTCAGTTATATTAAATGTAAAAAACAATTCTCCAAGGAAAATAATAAATACATTTCTAATTTTGTACTTGTGGAATCATTCCATTGGAAAGAATTATGCAAAACCCAGGGACAGGTATCCAAAAACAGCTGGAAGTCCAGAGCAGTGGGGAAGGCACTCGGCCTGGATGTTGTGTCTGCAGAATCTGAACTTCTTTAATTTTATTCCTTCTAAATTTTGTTAGTCATCTCTGTTTTCTTCAACCTTTCCTTGGAGAAATTAATTTTTAAAATTTGGGTAAGAATTGTTTTCATAGGGCTGTTCTATAGATTTTTGAGTAGTTGATACAGAAAAATACAAAAATTCTTTTTACTCCCTTATCTAGATATTTGCCACTCTGGTTGTTCTTCATCTTTATGGAGCTGTAGACTTTAAAAATATGATGAAAGCTGTGCTCCATTTTCCCAGGAAATGTTTTATAGGTGCGTATAATTTAAAGGCTATTGTAGGCCTCAAATTAGGCTTCTATTTCTACATGAAGGACAGAGTAGAGAGATGGATTGTGTGTCTGCAGTGCCTCTGCGGTTTCTGTATCAGCAGCCCTTTTGTCCCTTTCTTGGCATTGCCTAGCTGTGCTGGTTATCAATTTATTGTCTCTCAGCTCCAAATCCATTCTTTTTTGCCCTGCTTTATACTTTTATAGTTTGACCCCTTAAAATTTCTCCTTTGCCAGCTGGCTCGATGTTAGGCTGGAGGGACGGACACTTCAGGGCATAGCTGAGAAGAGGGTTTCTTTTTCTGCTTTTGGGGTGCTTTATTTTTTCCTCCCATGCTGTGGCTGACAGTAGTGTTTGAGAGGCCCAGTGACACTCATTTTCTAGTGTATTTTTCTGTCCCCTAACAGATAGCTTTCTGCAGAGCAGCTCCAGCCTGCTGGCACCCCAGCAAAGTTCTCCTCCTTCCAGCAGGACACATCTACATCCTCTTCAACAAGGTCTAATTTACTGTCTGGGGAAATGAGGGGATCCAAGCAAGCAAGGTTCTTAGCTTAATCCTTAGGTGTTCTCCTCTGCCCTAGAAGTAGTAGTTGTTTTGTTCTTCCTGAATTCTTTAGGGTCCTCTTTACCCTTTTTAGTTGTTAACCACCTTTTATTAGTTAATAATTCACTACATTAAGTTTTCCCTGTTTAAATTACTGATGGTGTTTCCATCTTCTGACAGAACCCTGGCACTTAACATTTAATTTCAATTTCAATGACTTTTCCATTTTCAAACACTCCCCCACTTTTTAAAAATAAACTTTGGCAGCAATTTTTGACAGGCACTGATACCTAATTCTCCTCTACATCAAGGTACCTGGAAGGATTTCCTTGAAGTTAGGCATGAACGGAAATGATGCATGTCATTTCCACATGGAAACATTCAATGGCTAGTGCACAACTCTGCAGCCTAATCTCCAAACACCTATTTTTGTACTCAGTCGGTTGTTAACTAATCTCTGCTAAATTAATTACCAATATCTAAGGCATAGGCCAGTGAGTGCCAAAGAGTGTTCTAAGGAACAATAAATGTTAGACAATAAAAAGTTTGGGGTCAAATTAATTGGTTAATACTTTGTTAAACAATTGGTTTTTTTTTTTCTTTGCAGAGATTCTGAACGTGTTCAATATGCTACTATATAATGTCAGTCTCTAAGAAGCGGGTATTTTCTAAGTTTTTTTGACCAAGGAGCCCATAATTGCTGGGGCAGGTGAAAAGCATGTTGAAATCTGGGTCCTATCAATTTAATGCTTCCATGGGAAATGGCATGAGTCACTTCCACTCACATGCTTACTTTCTTGGGAATTCCCCAGAGTTAACTTGGAGGAGAGGGGAATGGACTCTCCATGATCAATAGCAATGCCTGCCACAGAATCCCATCAAATTTATTAATACAACATTTTTGTAGCAGCAGCAAACAAAAATGGACTTTCTGTGATGCTGGTAGCCTAAAGGATATCGTTTTACAATAGAAGAGTCATCAAAGTTAAAATTAAATGTCTGATAGCTTTATTGACTCTGTCAGTGGTTTGCGATATTTATACGTAAGATGCCCCAAAAGACATGCTTTACTATGCTTTTGATTATGTTGGGGGGAAAAACACATAAAGAGATTAAATGTTTTATCTCAGAAAGTTATCAATGAAAGAGATCCAATTCGTTATATTGAGATTAACACATATTACTGTTCTTTAGAAATTGGATAATGTCTGAAAACCTTCAAAATTAATAACAGCTAGGGGTTTTGAATGTTTACGTCAAGAGACCTAATATTTAGAATAGTCCTCAATTTCTTTAGGTTTGTTAATATTTTATCAAACTCCTTTACATTTCCATTTTTGCAGAACTATGTTTTTGCATTAATAAGAAGTATCTTGAACATGTACCATTGGTGTTCAGGGCTTGAAATACTAGAGGACAATTGGAGGCATCTTGGTAATTGAAGTTCTAATTCTACTTAATAAAAGTGTAATCTTGGTCAAATTCTTTAACCTTTCTAAGCCTTGTTTTTCACCCATAAAAATAGGAAATTTTAAATAGGTGATCTTTATGACCCTGTGATTTTTAATAAGATATTTTACAATTTCAATTCCATATCTTCTGCATATAAAGTGAATAAATTGAACTAGATCTATGGCATTAACAAGCTCATAGGCTAGTAGTAAGCTTCAAGAGACTTTGCTAATTAAATGGGATCTAACAAAACAAACCATAAAAAACTCTTATTTTCTATTGAGATGTGATAGAAGTTGGCTACTAATAATACATATTCACAGAAAGCTGGGAAGATTCCATTTAGGTCTCTGGATAATTGGGAGCTTTTGCTTTCAATAACTCTAATGAAAGGCCACTGTTTGTGTCACTATGAACAAAGAGAAATGGAATTGTGAGTCTTTAAATTGGCATCAAGTTGACAAATTACCAACTTATTTCCAATAATCAAAAAAATTTGCCAGAATTCATAAACACTTGCAAAAATCTTTTAGGAACACAAGCCTAAGAATTTTATGATGGTGATGAGATGGCAGTTGGTTGTCAATAATTGCTAACAAATGTTCATGTTTTAGTTTTTAAAGTAGTCATTTTAATTACATAGTTGAACAAGCTGATCAAAAGAAAATCACTCTGATGATCAAAAGGAAAAAATATTCCCTGACTTGACAGAATTGAAAGTGTTGGATTTGGGAGTTGGGGTAGAAGCACTTTCCCTGGGGAAGTAATTGTCAAATACTTGGGATTTGTTTTTATGAAGAAATATGGAAGGAGCTACTGTACTCTTGCTTGTAAGGAACCTTCACAATGTACAGAGGGTGGGATTCATGTTGTCATTTGTTTCATGTCAGATGTGTTTTGTTTAGCCTTCTGTGTTAAGTAATAGATGTTTACTAAATACTGCCTGAAAAAGAAGACTCACCTACCCCACCTCTATATTTTCTCCCTCCTGGAGAAGATAAAAGTAGACTTTATTGCAGTCTTGGAAGCGATTGTTCCTCTCATGCTTTTCAGTTCAAGATTAAGGCACTTACAGAAGCTGAAAACCAGGGCACATAGTGATAGTTATGGAACAGGGCTCAGATGGGCACCAAGTTCCCACACATGGGATAGAGTTGCCCCACACTTGCGCAAGGAGAACAATGCTCCTTAGCTACCTTAGGCTCAATCTTTCTCTACTTCTCCCATTAACTCAGCTTAGGTTATTATCTCTATGTATTTAGGATTCTGTGTACATGATATACATACTGCACAAGTACTACATAGAGGAAAACAGAGACGTAGACCCAACTGCATCTCAGATTTACTAATTCATTCAGTAAATATTTATTGAATGTCTAGTATATACTAGCCACCAAGCTATACACTGGGGATGTTATACTAACAGGACAGACACACAGAAAGACAGTAGGTGGGTAAGGGGGAGTCAACCCCAAATTCAATAAATAGATAAGTTAAATAATTACAGGTTTAGATTAGATCAACAAGGGAAATAAACAAGATGATAAGATAGAAAACAATAGGAGAGAGGAGCAATGGTTTTGGGTAGAAACATCAGGGAAGGCTTATTTAGGTAGGTGACATTTGAGGTCATATTTTAGCTGAAACTGCAGGAATGAGAAGGAGATAGCCATGTGAATACTGTGTGGAGGAGTGGGTTGGCAGAGGGGAGGGCATGTGCAAAAACGTCTTTCAAAGTAGGAAAGATCTTGGTGATTCTTGAAGCTGAAAACAGTCCAGTGCAGCGGGAGCACCGTGAGCAAGAGGAAAGAGTGGCAGAGAGAGGCAAGACTGGAGCGGGAGTGGCGGAGTTGTCCTGGAGGACCTTGCAGGTTCTTCCCTTGCATCTTGTTCAAAAACCATTGAGAGTTTTAAAACTGGAGCTTAACATAATATGACTTCTGATTTAAAATCACTCTCTTCTTTGTGGGGAAGGGATTAGAAAGAGACAAGAATGGATAAATATAGAACAATAAGAAAGCTATTGTGTCATTCAAAGGGGAGTTGATGTTGGCCTACAGTAAGAGGGAGGAAATGGAGAAGGACAGAAGAGGACAGATACGTCTTGGGCAAAAGGACTATATTATACATGTGAAAAGAGACATGAAGATTGCATCATGAAGTATTCAAGCATAATCTACAAACTTAACCTAAAACATTCAGACAATGTATAATAATTTAAAACTAAGCCTGTGGAACTGTTTAGTTCTAGGTAATATTTTTAGAAGTAACCCAATGACAAAGATAACTAGTAGAGGCTTTGTCTCAACCGAAATAAGGTAATTGTAGGAAATTATGTGAAAATTCGGCGTGGATTGGTTTATAAAGCATTTGAATATCCTGGTTAATAGGCATTACATTCTTAGAAAACTAATGGAAAAAGGAGGAGCTGACTATATTTGCAATGACTGATTTCTTTGGGAAAAGCAAAAAAATATATATATATACCCAACTGAAGAATATAAGAGCAAACACTACATCTGTTTTATCTTGCTGGTGGCTTCATAGATGTCTATTCTATTTTTCTATTTATTTAAAATATTTTATTATTGTAAATTTTAAGGATGAGATTGTTGTCACCATAATACAGTTTCTTAACTTTTAGAGGTACATACTGAAATATGATGGGGTTCTTTAAAATACTTTAGTATTAATAAAAAAATAAAAGCATTAAAAGAATAAATAAAACAAGTGTAGCACAATCTTGATGTATGTTGAATCCAGATGATACTTTTACATGCATATACGTATTTTTTTTCCTAAAATAGAGTGCATGTACATTTATTTTTTTACATTTTTTAAATTTCAGCATGTACATATTTTTAAATAAGGGAGAATACTTCTTCTTAAAGTTGTTGGGACATGGATGCTTAGATGAATACAAAAAGGAATTAATGATAGATTAATCAAGATTAATTAATATACATTTTTTGTACCAATTCTGGTTTCTAAATATTTATTTTGCTTATATCAATGTCCAAAATTTTTAGTTCATCCATTTTTGATAAGCCTATGATAAGAGTAGTGACAGGTGAGATTCCTGGGAAATTCCAGCTCTTTGCTTGTGTAATTCCCATTGGATTATTGTATAGTTCTTTAACCATTGCTTATGTCAACCCTCCAAGGCTGCATCACCTACCTGCTCCCTCCAAATGAAGACTTTGACCATGAGAGTCACTTTAAAGCCATTTTCTGAAGGAAATAAATAACAAGAGCAGCAATTAATAGGGGTTAAGTGAGGAACATTCTGAAAAGCATATTTGAAATCCCAAGAATATGGGGATATTCTCAGCAAGATAGCTGGTGAACATTTACCACATCAACATCTATGACTAATAGGCAATTCAAATTCATTTATCAGAGTTCATACAAATAACCATTCTTTTTTGCTTATGTGCTATTTCCTTCTTGCCTCTGATAAACACACTTCATATAAGAAGTCAGTGTAATATAAGTTTAGTTTAGTTCTGGGAATTTCTGTTAAAAAATATTCGCACATAAGATGAAAAGGCCCTGTTATTTGGAAATTAGCACATACCTTTTATCCTGCCCCAAAGGCAGAATAAATTCTTTATTGTGTTTCCTTAATTTTTTCCCATGTTCTGTATATTTTGGACCAGACAGCATTGTGCTGTATCCTGTGTTGGTGTTTCTGTTTTGATTAATCAGACTATGTTCAGGATTCAGGACTTTTAGCACCCATCCCAAGGCGTGTTAAATCAATTATGGAAGCATAGGGTAGAAGTGAAAGCATTTCTACCCGAAAGGCCCTGCTAAAGCTGTTAGATTCAATTAAGTATACATTCTGTCTTCAGAATTAGGGTTTTATATTCCAACTCAAAGCTCAATTCCCTTTGTTCTTCCTTGTACCCAAACATACATTCTGCCACTGAGGCTATGTGTCTCCGCCATGCTGTCTAGCCCAAAAACGGCACAGTGATTTGCAGCCCTCCTTCTGAGAAGCTTATTACATCCACTAGTTGCATTTGGAAGAATTTTGAAGCCTTCTTTTTTTGGGGGAGAGCATTTTTTGTTGGTTACTACAGAAGAAATTTGGGTTTTGGGTTTTATTTGCATACCAGGGTCGGGTTGCTAAGCCGGAAATCGAATTAAAACTGGCACGTCTCTGTGGTTTCATTTGCTTTTCTTCCTGCCATGGGATAAGTTGGCACCAAACTCTTGTTTTGAAACCCTGAAATTCAAGCCTTGGAAAAATCAGTGCCAATAGTGTGAGTTGAAAATGCTTGGTTTGAATTTCCATAGGATTGTGGGACCCAAATAGAAAGGTTGAATTAGAGTTTGTCTAAGCGGCCAGTAGAATTATCTTCTTCAGGCAGGTTTGTGAAGAGATTCAGACACTGTCTTAAAAACTCTTTAAAAATTAAACTTGCACCAGCCCTTCCTCTACTGCATATGTTTATGGGAGAAAAGAATACATGTGTCAAGGCCAAAAAGCGAAAGTGTGGGTTGTTGTGATTTGAAGAAGTGTTTGGGGATATTTTATAGACGGAAGAGTTGGAATCGGGTTAGCTGAATTTGTTCAATATTGCGATATTGGGAGAAAAATCAAAGATTTTTAGAGCATTCTTGCTGTGTATTATGAGTGGGGTTTTCTTTGGAGATGCTTTAAGAAATTTAAGTAAAAATTTAAATTGCTTTTAAATTCCTTTTTTTTTTTAAAGGTTAGTCTCCTTTAAAAAAGGAGTGCTCAAGCACTGTGTAGATTAAAAACTGAGATCAGTTTGGACTTGTTCTTATATTGAGTAGCACGTTTCACCTAATATTCTAGCTTCATATTCAGAAAGAGTTTTAAATATCCCTTTTCATTACTTTTTCTTCAAAATTAGATTTTAAAGTTGAGAAATATTTCCAATCGCCATCAATGGAACAGGAGATTTAATTTTCTTTTTTCATTAGCTTTTATCCAATATTAGATTTTTTTAATTGAAAATATTTCCAACTTCAGGCAGTATAATATGTTCTTGATTAATAGAGAGTTGAGAACATCTAATCCTTATTGTGATTGCAGTCTGGTCGACTACCTATACATGTAAAAATGAAGAACAGGTAAGAGACAGTGTGTAGAGACTTGCAACCATGACACTCTTCTATACATCTCCTTTTTCTTTTCCTCTGGCAATACTATATATTAGAAATAGTTTTAAAATAGTCACAGAAGACATAGGGTAGAAAGGAGAAATAAAATATGGAGAATGCTACTATATTTATCATGTGGATACTATAATCAACTACATTGTTCAAAATGCCTAAGTTAAGTTTGACTGGAAGAATAAAATAAAAATACAGTTGATGTGCTTTTAAAGATTCCTTTCCAGATAAATTGCCTGTGGGTTCAGTATTTATGGTTTGGTCCAGGTATAAATTTGAGAGGAAGAAAATTGATTTTGGTATTTTCTATGGATTAATGGTTTTTCTTGGCCTTGGAAAGACTTATCTAGTTTCCACAGGAGCACAGATGTTGCAATTTAGAAATGTGATAAAGTCCCTGTTTTTCCTCAAAAAAAAAAAAACCCTCTCAGTTTATTTACTAGACAATAAAATCAGATTGAAAGACTTTTCGTGAATGGTAGTCTCAGTGTGAAATGTGAACTTTCTATTTAGTGCCCTTTAATTTATATACATTTTGTCATCTCTTCTGAGGTATATTTGGAGATACATAGACCAAAAGGGACAATTAATAGGAGTATGAGCCTTGGACAAATTACACCTCACATGATTTAACAAGAAGTGATGCCAGCAAAATCTCTCAAATTAGGGAAGATGAAAGTCATATAGCATCATGTGCCAGGTCTGAGAAGCAGGAATGTTTGTAATCCCACATCTGTACCTAATTTCATTAAATTTTCCTGGTTATTCAAGTCTAACTCTTCTTCCATGCAAAGCACAGAATTGTTGGTTTACTTTATACTGGCTATTTGGTTAGTATCTTTTGGAAGAGGAGAGCTTAACCAGGTATTGGAGAATGTTATTATTTTATTTGGGAAAAAGTTAAAGATATCACTTTAAGTATGATTAAAATATGTTTTTAATAAATACACCATAAAAACTATGATGTCTAAAAGTGAAATGAAGGAAGAAAGTTTCTGTTTATCTGGGCATTGGTGTAGTCTTGCTTTCCACATCAGTCCTTAGAGAGGATGTGGGAAGAAGTGGAAGTCACATTAATCATGCCCACAGCGAGCCTCTGGCTAGGCCCAATTTAAATGTTGCACACACTCAGTAGATAACATCATGGCCAAATTAGTCAACTTTTCAGTGAGCTCAGACTTTCATGACTTTCAGAATCAAAAGATTTCCAAGACTTATAAGACCATGCTATTGAATTGAAGAAAATAAAGCCAAATGAAATGAAAAGGAATCCTAACTTCCAAAAATGGAAGGTACCTTCGAGCTCAGGAGAGACCTCATCTCTAATTCCAAGAACATGCCTCAACTTTAACCTATAGGTAGGGTCTGCCTAACTTTAAAAAATCTCTAGAGGAAAGAATCCTATTTTGTCTTTTAATGAACAAAAATGATACCATTATAAGGCTTTTCCCTTTCAAAACCTGAATTCCTTCTACTTAAGCAGAGTTCACAGATAGCTGGTTGTCTATCTTGTGTAATTCTGAAGTAGAACACAAATAAGAACATAGGAGTTCTTAATATTATTATAAATGACCTTACAAAATTTTTCAGTTTTTGAAACTCCCCTTTCTTCCAAGTGATATGTGGTTTTTCTTGGAAAAATGTCAGAAACACAAGAACCAATCCGTGGATTCATCTCTGCCACCATGCCTCCCAGAGCTAGTTGAGAATCAAATAAGCAATTAAATTAAAAAGTGCTTAAAAATTTCAAAGTTCTATTTGAATGTGAGATACTTCTTCAGTAGTTCTGATCTTAATGAGCAATATCATCTTAGGCCAGTCATTAAACCTCACTGGGTCTCAATGGCTTCGTAAGAAAACAAGGAGTTTGGATTAAGGGATCTTTAAGGCTGCTTCTGATTCTAGCATTTGATGATTTCAAGTTGTTTGCCTCTCAGTTAATTTAAGTCTGTTCTTTAAGAGACAAAAGATTATTCCAAAAGTAGATATCCCTAAAATTGTGTCTTAAAGCCATTGATTTGGGATATTTGTTCTTTTTAATCATAATTTTTTATTTCTTTTTAAAAGTAATTCCTGTTCTCTTCTAACCTGGATTCATTAGAGTAGATCTTAGGAGTCTTGTCTACCTTTCTACTTCAAAAAAGGGGCAGACTTTTCTGGTGAAGTCCTAATTATACACTCAATGTAATCAGAAGGATCTGGCAGAATATATTTCCCACAGTGTCCAGAATTTTGACTTTCTATGTTGGTTTGGGAGATTGATTTTTGCTAAGTATTTTCCAACATCTCATTGCTCTTAATTGAACCCTGAAGGCTTTTCTTGGCAACTGATTTCAGCCCACACTAAGTCTGGGAAGGCCCCTGAGTGTGGGCAGAAGCAGTGTCCTGGTAGGATCTTTCACGTTAGTTTACCTTTGATTTTTCTCTCAAGGCTCTGCTTAGGCAAAAAGAGACCATCTCCTGCTGCTTGACTGACACCCAAGCAGGGTTTTCCAAGACAGAGATTGCCGGTGCATAGGATTTAAAACCAACCTCACAAAGGTTGCCAGGTAATGTGGTTTTGGGACTGAGCTTATAATACATCCATATCATCCTTGTTTTCTTAGAATGACTTTTGCTCTCTAGAGTATGAAAAGACTTGGCTAACAAAACTAAGTGAATCAATGACAGTATTTTTCCTTGATTGAGATTCATTAATGTTCCTCAAGATTTGCAGGTAAATGCTTTGAAAGTTCTTCAAAGGTCTGAATGGTGACAAAGTTTAGCTTCTGCTATCTTTGTGCTTCTCTCTCATGAGGCCAGAAGTGGTTTTTGTAAGGATGAAAGCAAATTTATAGAAAGATGAACAAAATTTACTTAGTATATTTGCTTATATAGAAGAATGGTATGGCATTAATGCACTTAGATTATGTTACTGGCTAAATATTATAACAGGAACTCTATGTTATCATGAAGGAGAAAATGACCTCAGAACTCTTTACTGGCATGAATAGTGTGTGATGTCTGGTTGTGTTAGTCAGGGTTCTCCAGAGAATAGAATCAATAGGAGTGTATACACACACACACATTAATGGATATAGATACATATATATGTATAGATATAGATATGGATATAGATAGATCTGTTATAAGGTGTTGGCTCATGTGATAGGAGCTGAGAAATCCCACTATCTGTTGTTTGCAATCTGGAGACCCAGGAAAGACCATGGTGTGGTTGGAAGGCCTGAGAAATGGGGAGTCAATAGTATAGAATCCAGTCTAAATCTTGAGGCCTGAGAACAAGAGCACTGAAGGTAGGAGAAGATTAATGTCCCAGCTCCAGCAGTCCAGCAGAGAGCCAGAAAATCTTCCCTTCCTCCATCTTTTTGTTCTATTCAGGAGTTCAACAGATTGGATGGGGACACCCACACTGGGAAGGATCATCTGCTTTACTCAGTCTATCATTGATTTAAATGGTCCAGAAAAATCCTCACAGACACACCCAGAAATAATGTTTAATCAGATATCTGGGCATCCCAAGATCCAGTCAAGATGATACATAAAATTAACTATCACACAGGTAAAATGATTTCAGATTTCATCAGCAGGAATCTTAACACTAACAAATGATAGTATCCATAGGGTGAGAGAAGAGGATTGGAGCTCTATGGGTTCTGTATCACAATTAAGTTGGTTTACATCCCACTAGTGACCAGGGACATGACTGTGGTTATATGGTCAGCTTCCTAGGCAAGGCTTCTAGCTCATTGTCACCTGGGCCAGTGGTGGGGTGGAGGACAATGCCTGCTTGTCCTTTGTTACTCAGTGCTGACTGCAATGTAAAGTAGTTTAAAACTTGGAAAAAAATTCCCAAATATATATAGATGATCTAAAATTTTATTTTTAAGTTTTATAAAAATACACAGTCACAGAAAATTGGAAATTAGGACAACAGGAAAAAAATTATGCATATTCCTACTACCTATTGACAACCAATATTAACAGTGTGTATTTGCAGCCAGTCTTTTTTTGTATACATTTCTAATCATGATTATGATCATATTGTCTATAAAATTTTTATTTGCCTTTTCTCATTTGACATCATAATATAAGCATTTGTCCATGCTGTATAACCTCATCATAACCATAATTGAAATTTTAAATAATTGCTACCTAACAGTAATATAGATATGTGTAGATTATTATTTTACATTTTTTGATGTTTTACTTGTTAACACATTCTTACTATTACAAATTACACATCTTTATAGTATAAATATGTTTCCTAAAAATGTTGTCTTGTTTTCTTTTAGGAGATATAACATATTCTTGAAGTTATTATTGAGCAATAAAACCAAAAAGAACCTCAGAAATTATTTCAAGTAAGCTGCTCACTTTATAAATGAAACATATTAGTGCCAGGGGTGCTATGAAAGAATTTTAAAATCATATTTTTCTTTCATGTCTTTCAGTTTCTCTTTTGAGATGATTATAATTGTGCACTAAAAGTAGTAGAGGTGGAAAGTTGAGTACTCTTTAAAGTCACAAAGGACCCTCCCAGACAACTATCTTTGGCTACCCATGCAACATGACAACCACAGAGAAGGCTGCTGACGGATCTAGCATGTTCTAAGGCAGTTTGGGTGTCAGCACTCCCATTCACTTGGTCTTGAGATTTCAACTGGGTATGCTCCTCCCTCAGATATTTTTCACCTCCCTGCCTCCTGTAACAAAGATACTGCCTACTATGAATCACAGAACAGGAACAAGGACCAAGTGTCATTCCAAATTCAAAGATGGAGCTTTATGGGCAAGGTGGGAATATTGCTCTGGTGTTTATTTGGCCAGCAGTACTAATTTTTGAAAGTCTAGGTAAGATCCTTTTTGTTGTTGTTGGTTTGTTTTCTATTTTAAAGGCACCAATTTTGTTCTGCCTTTCTTCCTGATTATAATGAAAAGCCTCCAATATGAGAACTGTGGCTCATATTGGGAGCTCTTATCTATCCATCGCCCCTCCCTTCTTTGCTTTCTTGTTTGTCAATCTCCCTTTATTTTTCTTTCTTTATGAACATTTGTCCTTTCTCTCTGAAGCATTTTTTGGGGATCAGCAACTATTGATTCTCAGGGGGAAAACTGCTGCTTCACTTTTTTTCCTGTATTCTGGGGTGGGGCGGGTAACATGGAAAGGAGATAAAAGGGAGATGGGAAAATTATCAACTTAAATTGGAGCCAGATGGCTTGTATTTGAATCCGGGCAAGTTACTTATTTGTGCCTCAGTTTCCTTATCTGTTTTACTGTACTAATACTATAACTTCCTTTATTGAACTGAGGATTAAATAATACAAGTAAATCATAATATGGCACAAGAAAATAATATGTTTGTTGTTGTTATTTATTCCATTAATAAGAAACCAGTTAGGCTATAGACTACAATTTTAAAGTGTGGGTATACCCCAAAAGTTTGAAGGTGGTCAGTCCTTTCTACTTAGGGCTTAGTTGAATTATTTTAAACAATGTATTTAAATATTTTGAGCACTTCCATATACCCATTATGGAACTAAGGACTTTCCTTGTAGTATCCCATCTAGTCCTCAAAACAACTTTACTATGTGGACCAATTATCCTTAGTGCATGGATGAGGAAAATGAGTTTTACAGAGGTTATATAACTTACTCAAGGCCACTCACATAGCTAAGGAATTCTAGAATGGGATTTCTAGCCAGAGTTCAGGCTATTCTTCTTCTCAAATATCTTACTGCAGTTTTATCAGAATTTTTTTTTTAACTGGGATGAGGAAAGAAGATAGAATTAAAAGTCAGAAATCCTGGAAAATGAAATCATGAATGCTGAATTTCTAATAATTGAGAAATGCTTTGAATTCCAGGAGCCAACTGCCCGTTTTGCAGTTGAGATGAAGATTATAAGGTTGCCTTCATGCTGTGTGGCACCAAAGTCATCTTTTCCACAGTAAGTCTCCATAGAGTGATGAGCTGGGATCATGTTTAATGTCTCTGGGCAATTCAAAAGAACAAATAATGTTAAATGACAAGGAATGATAATTTAGCTGAAAATTTTTTAAAAAGACAAAGGTCTTACCCTCATGATTTTTATACATTCTAGTATGAAATAAATAATAAACAAATAGGTAAATGTTGAAATAATATTTCAGGAAGTGATAAGCACCATTAGTAAAAATAAAGCAGTTTAAGAGGATAGAAGGTGACAGAGGCACTATTATAATAAAGTAACATTATAATGTATAAAGAAAAGAAATTTATTTCTCACAGTTCTGGAGGCTGGGAAATCCAAGATCAAGTTGTTGGCAGGTTTGGTTGTCTGGTGAGGGCTGCTCTCTGCTTCCAAGAAAGCACTTTGCTGATGAATCCTCTGAGAGGGAAGAAATGCTGTGTCTGTACATGGCAAAAGATGAAAGTGCAAGCTAGCAGCAAGCTGTGTGAGGCCTCTTTTATAAGGACCTCAATCCCATTCCTGAAGGAGGAACCCTCATGATTTTATTGCCTCTTACAAGCCTCACCTCTTAGTACTATCACACTGGCAGCACCCGAATTGTGGAGAGAACACATACCATCACAGGGAGGGTGACTACATTAAATCAAGAGGTCAGGGACAGTCTCTTTAAGGTGGCAATAATTTAGTAGAGATCTGAATTAAGTGCAGTGGCCATGTCGGTAAATTAAAATGGATTGGATGTGGGCTATGAGAGAAAGAGGAATCAAGGGTAAATCTAGGCTGGGGACATGTGCAGTTGGATGAATGGTGGCACCATTTCCTGGGATGAAGCAGATTAAAAGGACATAAAATTAAGAGAGGATAATAGCTTATTGTGTACTTCTTTATTTATAGATTTAGATCTTTCATTAGTTTGTGAGCTCCTTGAGGACTGGTGACATGTTATCTTTGTTTTTGGACTAAATAAGATAGGGAAAATATTTAAAAACAGGGAGGGGAGTGCTATGGATGGAGAGAAAGCTCATTAAAATGCCACTGGGTGGCAAAAATGTTAGGGACAGCTTTACTACATTATTTATAGAATCATTTCTAGCTCTATAATTGTGTGTATCTCTAAGTCTTAAAATTTTAAGATGGGCAATTACCCAGTAGTTGAGAATCAAAATCAAATACTTATTGCCAACAGGTATTCAGAATGATATTCCCCATATACAAAAAATTACCTTGTTCTCTAGAAGCTTTCAACATAAAATAGCATCATCCATATGAATCAGAAGGGTAAATCAGAATAAAAAACAATAAAATAGCATAAAAACCTACACTCAAGTAAATATAGTTATTAATGGAGAAGTCCTAAAGCAATTCTTTAAGCCCAATGCTATGTTTTTCATGATCTTTTTTATTACTTACATGATCTCTCTATTTTCTAACATCACCACACAGGTCATTTATTACATCTAAGGAGGCAGCGCAGGACCATAGGAAGAACAGAGGGAATGGTAACACAGGGTCTAGCCCCACTTCTGCTTCTTATTATATTGGGAAACCAATGTTAGCTCTCCAAATTTCATCGATGCTCATTGACTGTGAAATGGGGGTAACCACATAGGTCCTGCCCATCTCAAAGGGTAATAGAGGCCCTTAACCAAGTAGCTTTACGGACTTAAAAGTTTTTCATAAACTTCTATTCAAAGACAAGATCAAACCTTTTGATAATAAAATATTTGCCTTTTCCAAGCACTACAAGAACCTCAAAGATCAATAAAACACAATCACTATTCCCTAAGAGCTTAGCCTGTTGTAGGAGAGATATGGGCATACCCAAGGAACTCTAAAACAAGGCATAAGAGAGATGCGCATCAAGATGTAGGAAGTGTTACTATTAACATTGTTCTGCATTGTAGTGATTGGTGTACTCATTTATTTCCCAAAGAGGCAATAAATTCCTGAATGGTAGAGACCATGTCTTGTATAATATTCTTATATTCCCACTATTGGCAGAAGTTGGGAGCTCAATAAAGATTAGCTATATAAATGAGCCCAAATAGGGAAGCTGGGCTGAGGAACCATATCACTATGTATATAAACACTCCATAAATCTCCTAGTCCATATATATATAGTTCCCTTGTTCCTCCTGTGTCTCCTTGCTTTTGGACTTTGGAATGACCACTTTATGGAACTAAATTAGTTTTTTTGGGCTGTACTCTTTATCCCTGGTGTCAGGCTTACCCTCCCATAAATATTTCCAAAGACATTCCTGAAAGATATGTACACCTCAATTTTCCTGAGAGAAGTGTATTTCCCATAAATATTTTGGCAAAGTCAGTTCAACTTCTTTAAGTTTGTAAAAAATATGATTTAGAGTTAATAATTCTTCTTATTCACTGATCTTAGTACATCTTACAATAGTTTATTATAGATATTTTAGTAATTGTTTGTACTAAAATTTCCTAGCACCCCTAAGGAGTCATCAAGAGACATGCTAACAGCTATATCCTGACACCTCCAGCTCAATCTGGTTAACAGTAGTGAGCTTGTTACAGAGGCAGGAAACAGCTGCAAAATGTGAAACATTTTGCCTGGAAACTTGATGTTTATGGTCTTAATCCAAACATGCTATCTCTTCTTAATGTACGCTTTGTGCAATGATGTCTATCCCAAGTGCATTCCAATTACATTGTGCCAATTTTTAAGTATGAATCAGCATGAGTGTTGAACTTGCCTAACATCACAGAACACATGGCTTAGTCTCATGACAGGTTATAAAATACAGAAAGGGACTTTGATAATTCATGGCATGTCATGATCTTTTCATGACTCTTTGAATACAGTGTCCAGTAGATACATCATTGAATGAGTATATCTAGCTGGATGTTTTCCATTCATGTGAGTTTTGTTGTTGGATCATGCTAATTTGTGCATGAGAAATTTATGATGTATTAGGGAATGTTTCTCTCTCCAGAAGTTAGGAGGGCAGGATTCTGGTTTAATCTTTGCCTCTAATTAATTTGATAACCTTGGATAAATCATTTCACCTTTTTAAATCCACTATTCTTACCACTTAATGGAGAGAATTGGACTGAGTTAGTAATGGTTCTTTTCAGCCAGAACATTCTTTAGTGCAATCACTTTCAGCACTCCTTCCTAACTCCCTTAGTTTAGGAAGGGCAAGGTGTTTTGAGAAAGTATTGAAGGACAGAAGACAGATTATTTAGTGACCTAAATAAAAAGCATTTCTTTGTATCAGAAACAAAGTCTAAGACTAGAAATTCCTATATATATATATAAATATAACAATTCTAATTGGTTGTGCCTTGATAACTTTTAGACACTTGTCAAGTGAGACTTCTGCTGTGTTTCATAATTGGAAATGAGGATCCAGAGTTGGAACCAAAAGAACACTTAGAATGCCCAAGTTCTAATCAGGTTGCTTAATGAATTCTATCGGGGTCAGACCTCTTTAGGTCTCATTAAAAAGTAACCAAGCTAGCTCTTTTACTCCAAACATCGCTATACCCTGACCACCTGTCTATATGAGCAGAAGCCTAGGAGACTAGGGAAATTTGAGAATGACTGGGGTCTAAGAAGAGAGAGAACTAGAACTTTTTCTTTCCTTCTATGGATGAGATAGATAATGCTTCCTTCAGGAAACACTTCCTTCCCCTCAAGTCAAGGGATCCAAAAGAACCACTTCTAGAGACTGGGGAGCCAACTGCTGGCATCTCATTATCTGAGGGATGTATGCCCAGGCAGAGGACTTTCTGGGCTGCCCTCTGTGTTGAATTAAGCATGGGAGAAGGAACTGGAGAAATATGGCAGAATTGAGGTAGGGGACAGGAATGGAGCTGGAGTGTTCCTACTATTTGTCATGGCAAGATCAAGGCAATATCCACAGTTCAAAGGTCTTCCCATCAAGGGAAACCCAGAAGCAAGAGTCTGTGGGGTGGATCAGTATGGGAATGAGTTCTTGGGGATTGAAATGTCAACTGGAACAGATATCCCCAGGCAGAAACTGCTGTTAGAAGTTCCCACAAAGGTCCTCTGAAGAACCGACTCATGTGAGATCTATCATATCAAGATTGTATCACAAGGAGAACAACTGTAGATTAAAGTAAATATGAAGCACTTGCTCACAATCTTCCATTTCTCCTTTCTGTCCCCAGTATGCCCAAAGAGAAAGGGACTCAGAAGAGGAACAGGAGGAGTTGATGGAGCTCTTCACTCCCCTTCCTCATTCCATATTCTCCACGACAAAGCTGACTCGAGCTGGGGGAAGGGAGGATGTAAGGTTAAAGTTTGAAATGAGAATTTGGATTTGACTTTTTGATAACTGAAAGTGGCTGGGAAAACTATGGAAGTTGACTGAGATTTCACAAACAGGCAGTAAATGAATAGTCCTCCTGGAAGAATGAGAGTGGTGTTAAAAAAACTGAAAACCATTTGTTTTTTAATCCCACTGAATCTAGAATATTCAATGATCCAGCAGCCAAATAACAGGATATTCAAACACTTTGATCCAGAATCTTTTTTTTTTTTTTTTGAGACAGAGTCTCACTCTGTTGCCCGGGCTAGAGTGCCATGGCATCAGCCTAGCTCACAGCAACCTCAAACTCCTGGGCTCAAGCAATCCTTCTGCCTCAGCCTCCCAAGTAGCTGAGACCGCAGGCATGTGCC
>CAUYRT010087180.1:0-94661 GCA_963574885.1 Lepilemur ruficaudatus | reverse complement strand
TCTAATCTTCCGGCCTTTCTCATCAGTAGCCCTCACTGACAGTATCAGTGGCAGGACTAAAATTAACCTACACCTATGTCCATCCTCGTCCTCATTAGCACATGTCAAAATTTCCAGAAGCTAAGCAATATAACATTCCTGAAATTATTAGAAATAATAATCGTCAACTCTGTCCTTTTCTTTGTAAAACAGAATTTTTTTGGTGCACAGAAAGACCTTCTCTCATATAGTTTCACTTTCCCTTGGGTAATCATTCTTCCCGACCTGGAAATGTCCTCACTTGTGGTTGGTGTGTTGTTACCCAGTGACTCTAAAAGATCCTTAGCAATGGGTGTGAGGCAGTAGAGATCCCCTGGTCTCTACCGCCAAGGCTATGAGATGGGGGTTTGAGTCTGCCTGTCCTGCAGCCTGTGTGTGCCCCACATCCAACACACTTGTGCTCCCACTCAGGGCCCTGGCTTATGCCTCAGTGCCAGCTTCCTACCACTATGTTGGCTAAAGATTCCCAAAGCAAGAGTTGTCTAGACAGCTACCTTCAAGCACTTGCCACATCTTTTATCTGCCCCTTTTTAAATAGCTTATTGTGGCACATATATGTATGTATGTATATATGTATATATGTGTGTGTGTGTATATATATATATATATATATGGGAGCAGGGTGTTTGAGGAAATCTTTCTTACCTTTAAAGAAACTAACAAGGCATCCACATTTTTTTTCCTATCTATAATCTAGTTTTTTAAATTTATTTGTTTTTCATAAAGCAGAAAGATCCCTCAGAGCACATAGTCTACTGTGTTGTTGGGTGACAAAAGCCAGAATGGGGATTTAGATCATCTAGTGTCAACTTTACTGCTTAACATGTGACCTTGGGCACATTACTTGCTTTTAGAGGTTCAGTAATCCCGAGAGCAAAATGATAGGATTTACCTAGCATCCCCTATTTCTGAAAAGATTTGACTAATAGTAATAATAGAGGAAGTGATGGTGAAAAAGTAGGTTACTAGTTTTGTAAGAAAACAAATTTTGGTAATTTAGAAGTTGCCTCAGGACATAGGAGATAACCCAGTACCTCAATCTCAAGTTTTGTTTTGTGCAGTTCTAATTAATTAATGAACTTCTGCATGTTTTGTTGTGTGCAACCTGATTCCTCTAAGCTCTCTTCTTGATTTAAGTTCCTGTGTAGTAGTTTGTCTGTAACTTAGTGCTATAATTACCACATAAAGAAGAAAACAAACGCACAAACAGGCAAAACTGTCTTGCAATGATTACAACAGTGTACCAGGCTCCGTTTTCATTTTTCAAGACTTGAACCCTTGAAGTTTTTGATTCTTATTATTCTTTAGACCCTGAACATATAGTTTCATATCCATGCACATCTATATGACTGATTTGGTACGTTGGCCCAGTTTGACCCAATAGTTTAAAGGGGAAGCTTCCGATGTTCAGGAAGCACATAGCCCACCTTTGGAGCCACTGTGAAATGCAGGGTGTTGTGGTCAAATCTGCCATGAAGTGCATATTGACAGTGGAGGTTGCATGCATGGAGGCAGAAAGAAAACGTAATCCAGGTTGGGTGGGGGTACAATTCTGAAACCAGTTATTACTGTGAGCAATTTAAGAGTGATAGGGTGGGGCCATCAGGAGACTCTAAGCAACAGTAAAACCTGTTTACCCAGCTGACTCAGTGCCACTATAGAACCCAGACTCTGGAGATCAATGAGCATATGGTTTAATCAACACTCTTGGAGACATGGCACACGAATGGGCCCTGCACAGCTGGTGTGCTCAGCTCCATGCTGAGATGGAGCAAAGTAATCATTTTGAACACCACTTGGCTCTTCCCAGCATTATTTTCCCATAACACCCATCCAAGCCAGTGAAGTTAAGAGAACCAGGATGCATCTGTAAAATTCACAGGGATGGAGCCTGTGCCAACTGCCTTCAGGAAATCATAGAGGACATCATCAGATGCCATATATGGCACCATTCTGGAGGCCCACCCTGTACTAAAAATGCAATTGGGATGAATGACAAATAACTGGGATGATTTGTATTCTTACCCCATTTCTCACCTTTGACCTCCAAACCTGCATCTATGACAGCCTCATGGACACTCACATTGCGTATAAAAAAAATTAACCTAATCACATTGTATTCTCTACTTGGGTTTGCTCCCCCATTCCCTGGCACAGCCAATGACAGGCCCATCCCCCTTGCATCAAGTCTAAACTCTACCCTTTCCCTTCAATATGAAATTTCATTAAGAAAAAAAGTATAGTTAGAAAAGACAGCATCTATCTGATATAAATTACATAAAGCAAAGGAGAAATAACCCTCCTCCTTTTATATATTAGTTTCCTATTGCTGCTGTAACAAATTACTACCAATTTAGTGGCCTAACACAATAAGTTTTTATTATCTTACTGTTCTGGAAGTCAAAAGTCTGAAATGAGTCTCCCCGGGCTAAGATTAAAGTGTTGGCACATCTGCGTTCATTTTGGAGGTTCCAAGGGAGAATCCAATTTTTCGCTTTCCAGCTTGTCGAGGCTGCCCACATTCTTTGGCTCATGGTAACCCCTCTTCAAAGCCAGCAGTGGCAGGACAAGTCTTTCTCGTGCTTTTATCTCTCTGGGTCTGAAACTGCTGCCTCCCTCTTTTCCATTTAAAGACACTTGTGATTACATTTGGTCCATCCAGATAACCTAGGATAATCTTTTCTTAAGGCCAACTGATTAGCAATGTTAAAAGGTTCATCTGCCATCTAATTCCTCTTTGTCATGCAACATAACATGTCCACACATTCCAAGGATTGGGACATGGGCATTTTGGGGGGCCATTATTCTGTTTACCACAACAGACTAGACTGATAACCACAAATTTCACACTGTCATCTGAGGAGAAATTACTCATATCTTAAGAAGGCTTGACGATATTTGTGTCCTTGATGATCCCTCTTTTGGCATGTTGAAGTAAAACCTATTCTTTAAGGGTTACCTTAAAGTCCCCCTCCTCTGTGAATCCTTCCGTGATTGCACTTGTGGGCTTCCATCTCTCCCTCCTCGAATTTCCATTGAATTTTATTTTTATGATGAGTCACTTTAAAGCTTGGGTAATCGATAGATATGCTCATATAATGTATCTCTTCTCTTTGAATGTAATCTTCTTGAGGACAAAATTCATTTCTGAACCACTGTGAAGTTACAACTTCTTCCAAATACCTTTGTAACTTTGAGATTTGTTATCTCATATATATATCAAGTTTGCTCGTAACACATACTAAGCACAATCCTGGCATGCAGAGGCTGCTCAATGCATTCTATTTCTCTTCCCCAAATGTGTGCATGATAAACTTGTACATAGTTTTGACCTACTCTAGGACAAAAGATTCATACATGTTTCCTGAATGACTATCGTCTCTGTGAATGGAGGGACCCTGACTTTCATGTCCATTGTCATATTCCCAGTCCCAAAGTGGCTCTCAACAATACATATTTGTGGAATTAATGAATAATTCTCAGCAAAATCAAAGGGGATAGTACTCTGTCTCCCAGATGTGTGTATCTCTTAACTATATATTTTACCACAGATTTCCCTGGTTCATCTGGCTCTGTTCATATTCCTACATCATTCACTCCCATATACAAAATAAACCCCAGCAAAGCTAAAACTCTTTGAATTGCAAAAGCTTCAAACTCTTTCAATCTGCTTTCTCGCCTGCTTCCATCACTCCTCCCTGCAGACATCCATTTTCTTCCCTTATGAAAATGCAAAGACAAAAAGAAGTGTAATTCCCCAAATGAATCATTGATATTTCTTCAGAGCGACCTACCCTATTCTACTTGTTCTCTTAATTTACTTGGTTTGTACCAATTGATGACAGAAGCCCATTGTTTTGCTGAAACATTAACTTCACAAAGTCATTCTGCTCCCATCTGCAGCACTAAAATTAATGATTCCCTCTGCAACATCTGTTTAATTAACTATCGGCACCATAGAAAAAGCGTCCAAATACCCCAGCGACTAAATCAGGCTCAAATTAGGGAAATACAATGTTAAATTGTATCAGAGAGGAGCTGAGTTTATCCTTCCAAGCACTGGCCTTCATTAGCTAGTAGCATATCCCATGCATCTTCATAATGAAGTAGTGTCAGCAGTGCCCGGCTGTAAAGTTCTCATTTAGGGGCTACACAGGTCCCTCCAGTCATAGGCACTGGAGGGGAGTCTGGAAGAGGGACTTCGAGAGCCCCAAAGGTAGCACATCAATCCATTATCTTTGTTCCTGGCAAGAACAATGGGGTTTCAACTGGGCATGTGCAGGCTGAGGGATTCTGGGAAATCATAGTAATGCAGAGAAAGTGGCATTTGTGAGTCATTTCTATTAGTAGAGCTCCATCTTCTCTGAATCCTGTTAGCTCTATTTGCATAATTATTTGCATTGATCTGCATAAGCAGGCAGCTTGTCTGGCCTCTTCAGCTGCACTGGAGAACCTCTGCAGTTTATATTTCTGAGAGCAGTCATTTAACAACAATCTGTAAAGAACCTACTGTGTTCAAAGGATTGTACTAGGCACCAGAGAAAGGCAAATGAGATGCAGACCTTGCTCACCAATAATGTACACCAGGCAGAGGACACTGTAAATATTAGCATAAGCTTGTGTGTACTCATTTGTGCATATACAAACAAAATTGACTAGCACGGTGCTAGTTGTTGGAATGAGAGTGAATAAGCAGTATGTAATCCCTACTTTTACAGAATTTAGGTTCTAGTCTGTCTACACATGCACAGCAGTGAGAATACCAATTCAAATATAACACATAAGACAAGTAACATTATTAAGAGAAACAAAGTTAGACCATTATAGGAATTTAGAAGGTGGGACATCATGTTTAATTTGGGGAGGTCCTATAAAGAAAGGTGTTCGGGGAGTAGATGTTCCATTAGCTGATTTTTGAAGGATGGTAGAATTTGCACATGCATCTGTATAGAGAAAGAGTGATTCAGAGGTAGATCAAGGGGAAAATGATTGCAGAATCCAGGAATAGTGAGTCATGTCGTTTTGTGGATGTAAAGGATGCTTGAGGAGAAAAGCATCTACTTTCTCCTACCCTTATATTCTCTGGCTGTAAATTAGCCTAAAATAATAGGAGCTGGCCAGGCACTACATAGAAGGAGAACTTCGCCCCTGTGCATATGCCTAATGTGTGTATCCTTTGAGTTTGCCACCCTGCCTGTACTGACACCTGCACCTGGCCTCCCTACTCAAGCATGACATGTAGAACAATCTGTCTGTCTCGCTGGCCTTCGCTCTCAGGCCCTGGTTCTCAGTCAGGTTCCACTTTAACTCTACACCAGACTTTGACCTTGAAACACAGCTTACGTACTTGGCTCCTGACAGCAAATCTCAGGTCCTGCCTGACTAAAATACATATATAAGTCTCTCTTAAATCATAGCATTCAGATTTGGATGCAATTATCGCCACATTGTTTGCCCAACACAGAGGACTACCATAAACACTACTTTCTGAACTTCGGTTAATTATGAACTTTACTTTGTGCACTAGAGAAAAACCTACTAAGAACAGGTTTTGAAATGTGGAAGGGTGGGGGAAACTCCTCTTGGCCAACGACTAAGTCTGGATCAGAAGAAAACAAGATCAGCAAAGAAGGAATTGACACAGTTGGGAATTGAAGGTCAGGCTCTGCAGCTCTGAGGAATCATATCAGCCCATTGCATGGATCACCCAAGACGCAGTGATGTGTTTGACTGGACACCACCAAGACATAAATCTGGCAGCTGATTCAACAAATTTTCCACTTTGCAGGGTTTTTTTGTTGCTGTGGTGACAAATGTGGTGTAAAATTGCAAGTTTGCAAACTGCATAGCCAGCAAGCTCCTGAAACCAAGGGCCTGGCTAAGCCGAAAGATGTGAGTGGAGCTGAGGAAACAGAACAGGAACAGAGTGGTCCACGAATTACCCCGTTTCCCCACAGGAGTATCCTCATGACCTTCCCTCTCGATAGCTGCTGCTCATCCCCAAATCTAAGTGGCCACGTGAGATTGAATATGAGATGCCAGATGTGCACATCTGCTACTTAAGTCACATGCACAAAATGAAAGAAGTCGTGTAAGGTTCCAAGTATATTTTTCAAAAGAATTTCTGAAATGTGGCAACTTCTAGCAATGAAAGAAAGTATTCGTGCATTAACATCTTTGCATCAGTGATGTTGCTTAGTTATCAGTTACCAGCAGGAAACAGGAGATCTTTTTCCTCATTATTTTTTTTCCCCCTCATTCTTCTTCTCTGCAAATCATTGTGATTCCATGACTCTATGTGAACATGTGTTTAAATATGTATTCCACCTAAATCACTCAAGAGACAGGATGTTTCCATGCATAGGCATCTGGGTTCTGGTATCAATAGAATTGGACTTCAATTCTGGCTCTGCTGCTTATTCATAGTATAAATTTTATTTTTTCAATTTTTAAAAAAAATTGAATTTTTTTGGGGGGACAATGTCTTGCTATGTTACCCAGGCTGATCTCAAACTCCTGGCCTCAGGTGATGCTCTCCCCTCAACCTCTGGAATTGCTGGGATCACAGACATGAGCCACTGTGCCTGGCACATGACGGTAATTTGAGAGGTTGGCCTGATATCTCCAAACCTCAGTTTTGCTTGTTTGTTTTGGTTTAATCTGAAAAACAGTCGGGGGGAAAAGTACCTACCTCACAGAATTATTGTAAGATTTAAAGGAGATAAAGGTCACAAAGCACTTAGCAGTATTTGTTACATGATACACACTCAATAAATTTTTAATCTTTAAGGGGTGTGGTGTGAATGTTGACTGTCTTTTCAAAATAAAATAAAAATTAAGTGTCATATGATTCATGGGAAAAGGGGCAAAAAAAGAAAAATGGTTAAACGGGGATTTATTTTCCCTCTCATATATAATGAGGACTAACTCCAACTCTCTCAAGCATGCTCCCCAATGTGGAGATGCTCCAGGAGGGTGATCAGATACCGACGATGGTCTCCTGATCAGACAGGGACAGGAGGAAGGAGGAATCTCTAAAAAAAGCTGTTAGCATCAAGAAGTCCTAGGAGAGTATCTAGGAAGAGGAGCACACAACTTTGGACAATCTAGAAAGTGTTCTTAGACATCCAGGCAAGGAGGCAGATATTTGACTACAGGGCAATCTATCTGCAGGCAAGTTTCAGAACAAGTTCAGATCAGGGTTCAGAACAAGTCTCTATAACCTGGATACAGAAATTACAAAAAAAAGGTATGACTCCTCTCAGAGAGTGACAAATAAGAGTCTATTGCAGAAGGTAAACATACAGACAGGGGCGTAGCATCGAATTTTAACAGGTGATAAAAATGCCCAACTGCTGGAAATAGTCCAGAAATGTTGACAATACATTTAAGAAGGTGCATAAATGATGAAATAAAAGTTGTAATTCTGTTTTTATATGACTGTGAAATACAAAAGTAGAAAAAAATAAAAAAAGTATGAATGTAACAATTGCACTGTCTTGTAGGGCAGTGGTCCCCAATCTTCTTGGCAAGGGGCCAGTTTCATGGAAGACAATTTTTTTTTTTCTGTGGATTGGGGACAGGTAGGAATGGTTTTGGGATGATTCAAGTGCATTACATTTATTGTACAGTCAAACCTCTCTACTAATGATAATCTGTATTTGCAGCCACTTCCCAGCTCCAGCATCACCTCTTCAGCTCCACCTCAGAGTCTCATAAGGAGCATGCAACCTAATCCCTGCCTGCACAGTTTTCAGTAGGGTTCACACTCCTATGAGTGTCTAACGCTGCTGCTGATCTGACAAGAGACAGAGTTTATGCAGTAATGCATGTGATGGGGAATGGCTGTAAATAGAGACAAAGAGGGTGAGGCAGGAGGATCGCTTGAGCCTAGGAGTTTGAGGTCTCTGTGAGCTAGGCTGATGCCATGGCCTCTAGTCTGGGTGACAGAGTAAGACTCTGTCTCAAAACAAACAAACAAACCCCAAATAACAGCAAAAAAAAAAAAAAATACTACCGCACTGAATGTAATAGATAAATTTTGAAAAGCAGCTAGTTACCATCATAAGGCTTGAAGTTTGCTTAGAAATACGCATTTTAGTCATGTTTGTGTTTAAGATTAAGATCCCAATTATCTTGAGCTATTGCAAATAGGCAAGGTTTTTTTGAGAAAACTTAAAAATTATACCTAAATTTTATCTAAAATCTACCCACTCAATAATTGCTAATTAATAATGAATGGAAAATAAATGGCATTTAGTATCAACTTGCTCTTTAGATTTAATGGACATAAAGAGACATTCTAATCACCTCCTAACTTGTATTTTAATTGCAGTTTCAGTCATGTCAGCAACTGAAACTTCATTTAGGAGAGGAAGGATGAACCCATGAGGTTTTACATCTCTAATGTGATTGATGAGAAGTTCAGAAAAGGATATCCTAAGACATTTACTATGTGTCCAACACACTGGTCTCAGAAACATTATTTTATTTAATCCTCACTATTACCTTTTTTAGTAGGTATGATTTTCTCTGTTTTATAGATGGGTAAGCAGAGGTACAAAGAATTAGTCTAAGTTCCTTGGCTTGTAAATGGAAGAACCAAATTTGTATTAAACCAATTCTTTGCTCTTATCTGCTATACAATGCTATGTGTAATAAGTTCTTACTGAGCAAGTGAGATTGTTAAGTAACTGAACAATTCTAAAATTTGATAAATTTGGTTTAACAAAACTATTTAATAAAAAGTGTTAGATGGAATTTTTCAGTGCCAGCACTAGACTAGGAATTCAGAAATCTGAGATCCTGTCAACACTGAACACCTTTGATGAATACAGTAAGCTCCACTGACCTCAGTTTTCCTATAAATGAGGAGGCAAGCTATATAAATTCCAAGGCATAACCTCTGGTTAACAAAAAAATAAGTACTTTATAGAATTTCAGAGACATGCTTTCTACCTGAAATACTCTGGGTTGACATCAAAGCCATTTTATGTGGGTCATACTAATGAAACCATGAATTGTTCACATGCTGATACTTGAATCCTCTTGCACTGGTTACTCAACTAGTCTGTAAATCTGTATTTAATATCCCACCATAACATGCATATTGTTTCAGGGTAGGAATCTGGTCAGCGTTTTTTTTTCTGTCTTATGGAATTTCAGAGTTAATACACAAATATCTGTTAAATGAAATCTTGATTGTAAAATGAGCTGTTTTTATGGAGTTTCATTAATAACCATTTGTATACTTAAAAACTACATTGAACATAACATAATGGGTGCTTTCTCATAATCTAGGTTTCTGATATTATGATTGAACTTTCCATAGATTATGTAAATTATCAGGAGTCATAAGTTTCACTGTATTTTTAATTACTCCAAAAACTGTGATTGCCAAAATGTGCTTGAGTTTGTCCATATCAGGGATGACAACGATGTGATACCTTGGCCTCTGCTCTCCCACCTGCACCTATATTAGGTATAGTTAAGGGATCATGGCAAATATGCATTATCATAGTTCTTGGCACTCAATAAAGAACTTCAAGCTTCTCATTATCTATGGATTATAGATGCCACATGAATTGCAGTGTACTTGCCTTTACTAGTCTACCAGGAATAAAAATTAATAACCCAAATTGGACTGGGGCCACAATATTGGGCCAGAAGTCCTTTCTTCTTAAGGGGTATTTTTAATAAGCATTAAGAATCAGAAGGCATCAGACTCTCATCTGGCCCAAAGAACTGGATGAAATATCGGGGAAGTTACAGTGAAGAATGTACAGGAGCTAGGTAGCTGTCCACGGCTCGATATTTGCTGTTGGTCTCGCTTAAGCCATTAGGGACATTTTTCTTCCTGGTGGGAATTATAAACCTGGCACATACCAGGAGAGTCATAAAATCCCCTCTCGTATCTTTAATCAATCATGACTAGTATATCTACCATACATTCTCCAAGTTTAAAATAGAATAAAGTCACATAATAATCTTTCTCCCGGCAGCTAGACTGCCTTTCAGCACAATGACCCACACTCTATGGCTGTATTAACAGATACGATCTATTCTTTAATGGAGCTCAGCCATGGGGATTAGCTACCTGTAATGCAGTTTGGGCTGTCAAGCACTCTACCAAACTGCTAACACATTACAAGTTATAGGCATCAATTCTTTCTAAGTGAAAAGGCATTTCACATTCAAAACACTTCAAACCTAATAACGGGAAATTATCATGATGGATCCCCTTCAGCTGCCGAAAGGTAAAGAGATGGAGAGAAAAAAGACAGGCACCCAATCAAAAAATTCATATCAATTCTTTTTGATCTACCTGGGGCAGATTAAACCTGAGTAGTGGATAAGGCTGTCAAAAAAGATTGCAGGAGCTCAGCTGTGGATCAGAAGTGTTTCTGTTTGATGGGAGGAAGCAAATCCTAATAAAATGGAAATAAAGTCCAACAAAGGGGAGACTCCAGTTTGCCTAGAGTCAGAGTGGCCTGGGCAGTCCAGGAAGGTCAGGCAACATACATCACACTTAATTTCCCTCATGTTCAGCAATACACCAAGACATTGAGAACACCCAGGGCATTCTGACCCGGAGCAGAAACCTGGACGAGAGGTCCAACTACACAGTGGGAAGCTGTATTGTTCTATATTTTCTGTTCGCTTTTATGTGGCCTCCCATGTGTGGTCAGACGC
Organism: Lepilemur ruficaudatus; assembly: GCA_963574885.1. NCBI lineage: Eukaryota > Metazoa > Chordata > Mammalia > Primates > Lepilemuridae > Lepilemur > Lepilemur ruficaudatus. The sequence continues at coordinate 83,930 of CAUYRT010087180.1, read as the reverse complement.
TCAGTTGGTGAGAAGCTTCCATTGACTATGAAATGAATCAAACGACAGAGACGGTTACACTACCCCACATTGGGGACTGCATGCCAAAATTAAGGGTCAGGTCATTTTGATGTTATTCCCATATGACTCAAGAACATTCATTCATTCATCCATTCATTCATTGTTAAATCATTTATTCAGTCATGTATCCAGTTTTGGTTGTATATTCATGAGTGCACTAGATAATTTTGGGGGAGGTTTAAGAGGCTTTCAAGAAAAGCAAAGAAAGCCAAAACATACCTGAAAAAGGCCAAATCTGTCTTTTCTTGTACCACTGCCACAGAGAAGGTATCGTACTAAAACACCCAGTTTAGGGTTAGCAAATAGGTTTCAACTAGTGGGTCGAAGAGTTGCAGAGGTTTAATCTGCGTTCAGTGGGAAAAGGTGCTAGATTGATGAAAATGTTTGCAGTGAAAAGAAAGAAGGGTATGGAGCACTCCTGCCAACTCCATCATCGCTAACCTAATTGGATTCCCATTTTTTCCTTCTCTTCCTTTTAAACTTTTATTTTTTTAAAAAACACCACCAATTTTATATCCTGCCATTTGATGACTGGATGACTTGAGAAAAATGGTTTAAGCCACTTTAATCTCAGTTTCTGAATATTTAAAACTGAGTTATTGCATAGTGCCTTTACCCATTTCTTCAACAAATCTTTAGTCGGCACCTTCCAGGTACTTCCAGGTCCCAGAGAAATAAGAGCATGTTTAATAGACCAAGTCCACACCCTCATGGGGAGGGACTGATGTCCATTTAAATAATCACACTGACATGTAATTTCTAATTATATTCTAGGTAGCTTAAATTCTAGATAGTGCTACAAAGAAAAAGACACAGGTAACAAAGAAATCATATTTAAAAAGGAATCCATTGTTTTCTGGGCTAGGGCAGGTGGGCCATTGAGAAGGTTTTCCTAGAGCACATAATGTTTAAATGGATATAAAAGATATGTAGAAATTAACTGGGCACAGAAAGTGAGGAAACAGCATGTGCAAAGGCCCCATGGCAGGAAGGAGCATGGAGTCTTTAAGAAATAATGACTGGTAGAAGGGGTAGAGGGGTAAACCCACAGCTAATGGGAACGGGGCACACTGTATGGGGGAAGGACATGCTTGCAGCCCTAGCTTGAGCGAGGCAAATGCATTTCATGTAACCAAAATGTTTGTACCCCCATAGTATCCTGAATGTAAGGAAAAAAAAAAAAAGGAAAGAAAGAACGACTGGCATGGCTAGAGGCCAGAGAAGAAGGGGGAGGTGGCATGAGGTGAGGAGCTGGATCATATAGGGCATCCTAGGCCATGCTAAAAATTTTTCTTTTTATTCTAATACCAGTGGAAAAGCATTGAATGTTTGTAAGCAGGGGACAGCTATCGTCAGATGTACATTTTTAAAATATCCCTCTCACTGAATTATGCAGATACTATTGGGGAAGGTCAAGAGAGGAGGCAGCAGGAGACAGTATTAAGATTGTTTGCTTATTTATTTGTTTCCAGTAGTACAAGGGAGAAATGACAAAGTGGTATTGTTGTTAGGATTAGGCCAACAATGTGGCTTAAGGGTGAAAACTGGTAGGAAAATTGATGCCCAAGGTTAGTCACAAAAGGACCAGATTAAAGATTTTTAAATATTGAGAAAATTTAGTATGTATTGATTACTTGCTCTGAGCATGGCGCTATGCTATGAACCATTAAAATGCAGTTCTTACTTCTTATAAAAGCCCTATCAAGTAAAGAGTCATCTCTATGACCTCCAATTTATACAAGGGGAGAAAACGCTGAAAAATACCCCGTGGTAAGAAGACTAGACCAGGCCTATGTTTCAGGAGATGGAAGGAATTAAAACCAAAACAACAGCTGAACAGGAGCCCTGCTCTGGCCTCCTGACCCTGGCTGATTCATCTCCACTGATACTGGGGATACATCCCCGTCCCCCTGCCCCTGCCCTTCATCAGTGCCTGCGTATCCTCGTATCCTCCGAGCCCCACGGTGTCTGCTCTGCTACCTGGATCCCCATCCTGACACACTAATCCAGCTACCGGAAAGAGACAACATTGCTGAGGAGAGAGAGAAGAAGGATGGGGTAAAATTTTCCTTAAGAACTCATTTTCTGAAAATCCCCGGGATTGAAAACACTGGTTCCTTTCACTATTCTGACTCCCCTAGAAGCCTGAAGGGGAGGACAAATTTTCGCCCCTGTCAAAAAGGGGCAGAGGAAACTGGGCCTATTTAGCCTGGTGAGAGGATACAGTTGAGGAGAGTCTGTGAAGACTGTCTCATTAGTCATTTGGCATTTGCACATTGATAACTGAAGGCAGAATATGACCTTAATTACATTATCATGCTAAACATTGTTTTCCTTCAGGGCCAGGGAACCCGTGGAGAGGGACAGGCACAGCAGCTATGGGGCAAGGATGAAAAACGCCAAGATATTCTGTGACTGATAATTAAGGGAGAGGAGTGGGGGGCGGGGGAGGGCAGGAGTGGGAAGGAAGAGGAATCATAAGTAAGTGCAGTTTGTTCCCAGGAATAAGGGACTAAGCTATGTATGTGTACATATTTTACATAAAATAATTAGTAAGCACACCAGTGAATTTATATTACAAATAGCCAATAAAACACAATAATAAATATATGTATTCTAATTCTTGGGAGTTTGCAAAGCACTTTGAAATAGGAAGGTACTATGATGTTATGTTTTTAGGAGACCAGTAACTCACATCTCTCTGCCTTAACTTCAGAAATAACTGAGAATTAGTTCCAGAAGTCAGACAGATGGAAAACAAACTATAAGTTCCCTGTTGTTAAGGCAGAATTGCCAAATGTTTTCCTTTTGGGAGGGTTATTATCAGGCTTCCTATTGAAGTACCTATCCCCAGATCTCTCCTTACCCCTTTAGGTACAAGCAGCTGGGCAGCAGATGAACCGTGAGCTCACAGAGGCACCCAAAGGCATGATGTTCCAGGAAGCTTCTTCCTGGAGACCCTTCCCCCATCCCATCGCTCCTCCTCTGGGGAGAAGCCAGCTGTGAGAAGGGACCGGAAATGTTCCTTCAGAAAACTGAGAAGTTCGCTCAGGAAAACGTGAAGGTATGAGAATAAAGTTCCTGTGATCGCATTGCAAAGTTCAAAAAGCATGGAGTTCAGAGGAAGACAAAGCACTTCATATGTTACTGGATGTCATCAGTTCTGTTTGTAGATAACCGATGCTATCTTTATGGAAAATGTTGATGTTTTGTTCAGCATGGAAACTTTGTATTAATTTTGATTTTTAATCTTTTTGTGTTTTGAAACTATAGCAACATATTATTACATTAAAATATTATTTATCTTGATTACTGAGATTTTGGTGCCCTAGCATTCTATCTGCACATATCAGGTACTCAGCAAATGTTCTTGAGTACATTGCATTGTGTAATGAAAATGATTCCTATACACAAGGAGCTAACAATGCAAAATGGGAAAGTGTTTTGCAAAGTCTGGTATGAAATTAATAAGTAATGTACGAACTGTCAGGTGTCAGGCAGGTGGGAGGAGGAAGAGGAGATAGGTAAACTCACACCTAATCTAACGGGTGTGGTGCTTGCTGTCTGGAGGTTGGGCATGCTTGTAGCTCTGACTCCTGTGGTGCAAAGGCAATTTATGTAATCAAACCATTTGTACTCCTGTAATATTCTGAAATAAAAATAAAATAATAGCTTTAAATTTTCATAGGTATATATTTTGATAAGCTTTCAAATGCACTTACATGCATATGCATGCGTATTACATTTAGATTTTAATTTAATAGATGAGCCTAAGAATGAGGCTAAAGAAGAAATGCTTTTCAGAGGCTGGGAAGGAAAGTGGGGAGGGGGAATGAAGAGGTTAAGGGGTACAAAAACACAGTTAGTAAAGACAAGTTCTAGTATTCAATGGTACAGCTGGAAAATTATAGTTAACAATAATTAATATATATTTCAAAATATCTAGAAGAAAATAACTGTAAATACATGCAGAAAATATGAACAGCAGTATTTGAGAAAAAGAAGAAATTAATTTTAACTGGTAGGCATTTGGGAAGGCTTTAAGGAACAAACAATTTTTTAGCTAGTCCTAAAAGGTTGAAAAAAATGTTAAGAAGCAGATGATGTGATGTCATTCTCTAAATATTCGAAGTTCAACCTGTATTTCGTTCTGGGGTCTAACTCTGTTTCACTCAGCTGGCCGCATCTCTAAGCCATTCACGAAGAGCTGGATGCATTTCTAATCCCCACGAAAAATTATTTGTGGTGCACTTAAAGGTCAGAGAGTTGATGACAATAATTTCCCACCTCTCCTTTAACACTGCCCGATTGTCTTCTAAATTTGTTTACGATGCATTTATAGCCAAGAACTCAATTAAGGGTGTTTATACCCCACACAAGTGTGATCAGCAGCACCTGGAAACAATAACAGTGCCCCCCCATACACCCTGTTTCTTGTAAATTTTATATCGCAAAATGAAAGTCGGTTACAGATCCATTAAGTGGGGGCTGTAATGGCAGGGAGGAGCAGCGAGCTCTATCTGGGTTGGAGAAGATAAGCTGCATAAATCAGCACACCTTGCAGCTGAACATTTCTTTAAATAGCTGAACAGGAAAGGAACATGCTTGTTCTATTAATATCTCCATCACTCCCTCCCGTCTTCAGTGGAAACCAGCCCGAGACATCGGGATGGGGGGAATGTGACGATCTCGTGCTGGGACACCGTGAATCCTGCCATGGTGGTGACTCTGTCCATGATGCAGTGTTGAAAATGTCCCTGAGGCAGAACTTGTCCCAGAGTATACCTGGAATCTGTCCTCCCCTATATTCCTGTTTCATCCAAATTTATCCATTTTGTATTTCAGTCTAATAGGTTTCCTTTCTCTCACCTGGAGACTCTGAGTCGACAAAAATCTTAGCATCAGTTTGTTTCAGGTGGAAATACACTAGGCCACACCTGACTAAGGCAGTAGCTGCCTCAGTTTTAAAACTGTTTTTCATTCCTGTAGACCCTACCTGAAGTTTTAATTTTATTGTATTTATATGTTATTTTATTCATTGCAGAAGTTTTTTGTAGAAAGCAAAGTACAAGATATAGTTCAGCAAAAGAAAAAAATATAGTCAAAATCACATCAACCAAAAATGATAGTTTTGATGTGAAGATGGATATATTCAAAATGCCTTATGTGAAACACCCTGGGGTTTGTTGGATGCATTTCAGAATTTGTGTAGTTTTTAGAAAGTTAATTTGGAGTGCATTTATTATATGGCACATCACCCGCAGCAGATTCTGGGGCAGAATTAGTGAAAATTATGAATATTCATAGTATGTGGGACTGAAATAAATAAATAAACTCATGTCAGTTCAGGTTATGTTTTGTGGTCAAATGCGTTTTGGCAACAAATATGAAAAATACATTTAATTTGTGGAGTGTATTGGATTTCCGAAGTGAGCATTAATGCTCACACTATTTTTATTCTCTGAACTGCTCTTCGGCATGATGAGTATATTATGAACAGCTTTCAATGTGAAAAAAATGTATATCTACACCATCATTGAAAATCAAATTGTCACTTTTAAAATTTTAATATACAGCTATTTTTAATTGCAAATTATACAGAAATGCAAAACAAAGATGCTAAGTATCATTTCATACCACCTCCAGAGACAACCACTGCTAACCGGCATGTGCCCTTCTCAACCCGCGTTTTATTCCTACACTACCTTATACAAAAGTATTTACCTTAAAAATCTGGAATAATAATATACCTACCCTTCTGAAATCTGGTTTCTTGCTGTGATATGCTTTAGAAATTTTCTGTGTCATTAATATAGATCATACTGACTTCATAACAGTAAATATAATGGGTGGATTTTCCTTCTTCCCTTCCTCCCTCTCACCTCCCTATCTCCCTTCTTTCCTTCCTTTCTTCTTTTGACAATTATTTATTATTCCTAACACTGTTCTAAAATCCTAGGAATATGAAAAGAATGCATCAGACAAAAATCTCTGAATTTAGAAAACATAGTTTCTAGTGGAAAGAAAGACAATGAACACAAAAATGTATAATATGTAATATGTTGCATAATAAGATAAAAAACAGAAGGAAGTAAGAGGATAGGAAGTAACAAGCAGGGACAGAAAATGTAGACAGGATGTTCAGGGTTGCAGAATGGTGGCCTCTTAGGAGGTAAATTCCAGTTCAGTCTTGAAGAGTAAGTGAGGGTATAAATGCAGATATCTGGGGGGAAAATAGTACAGGCAGAGGGAGTATCAAGTGCAAAGATTTTAATGCAAGAATAGGCCTGGAGTGTTTTAATAACAAAAAGGAAATCAACATGGCTGGAGGGCTGGAGCCAAGTAAACAGAAGGGAGAATAATGGGATATGTCGAAGATGGAATGAATGGCCAGATCATATTGGGCCTTGTAGGTGATCAGAAAGACTTTGAATTTTACTGTGAATGAGATTGGAAGTGTTTGGAGGTTTTGGAAGAGAGAAATGAAGGATTGGAATTTCTTTTAAAGGATGTCTCATCGCTTAATGCATGGAGAATAGATAGAAAGGTAAGAGGGAAGAATTTAGAAAACCACCCTAGAAGGTTATTGCAATTGTGCAGGTGAGGAATGTCTTGGATGAGTGTGATAGCAGTGGAAGTAGTGAGAAAGGATCAAGTCATGCACGTGTTTTCAAGGTGTCATAACAGAATTTGCAATGCATTGGGTAGTGTACGTAAGAAGAAGAGAGATGCCACAGCCCAAGGAATTAGGCTTTAGTCATTGGAAGAGCACAGTTGCCTTTAGCTGAGTTGGGGAAGAAGGCTGGAGGAATCCGTTTGGGAGGGAATGTCAGGAGTTCACTTTTGACCACATTACGTTTGAGACTTCTGTGACGCTTCCAAGTGGAGATGTCAAATAAGCAGTTGGATTGAGGGGAAAGGTCCAAACTGGTGTAAGTTTAGGAGTCACCAACATTTAAATAGATTTAAAAGGTATGAGACTAGATAAGATCCTTTAAGATGAAGTTAAAAAGAAAGATTTTATTAAAACACTGTTGAATTTTTTAGACAGTTGCTTCCTTTTATCACTGATACAAAAAAAGTTTTTAAAATAGATTACACCTATTTATTTGAACACATCTGATTGTTTTCTTAGGTCAATCTTCTTCATACATAATTGGCTGGTCAAAGACACGTGTAAACAGATGGGAGTAAAGATGGTTAATGATGCCTCATTGATGGGGATATATTTGTTTTCTGTGAACACAAGGAGAATTTGTGAGTGATGTCTGGAGAGTCAGTGAAGGTTTCTATGAGGAGATGCCATTTAAACTGCATCTTAAAAGCTGCAAAGACATTTTGCTAATGAGAGTGGTAAAAGGGGAAAGCATGTTCAAGATACAGAAGGAACATCATATGGACTGATTCGGCATGAGGAAGAAATACGTAAAATGCCCTATGAGTAATTAAATATCCACATTAAAGAAGCACCTGGTCTCTGGAGAGCAGCACAACATGGCAAAGGGAGTTAACCCTCTAGGGTTTTATATTCCAAGTAAGGAATATTTATTATGTACTGGAAACATAATGCAAATAGATAACAGAGGCATCTAGGCAGGGGAATGTGACTTGATTAAGTCTCTGTTTGTGAAAACCGATATAAAACAAATGTTAGTCCATTGGAAACATGAAGGATTCAATACAGAGGAGACGCACTCGATCCAGGCACGGTGCAGGTTGCAGGCTGTTGTAGCAGCCCCCTTCAGAGATGCAAAGAGTTTGGACAACTGCAGTGCCAGGGCTACTGGAGAAGAGGGAATTGACTTGAGAGATGTTTGTGGCATTACATTTGGACCTGACCTTTCATTCATGCCCATTTGTCAACACACTGGGCTCGTTTCCTGCCCCATCTCTGTGGTTCAGGGCCACTCATAGCCCAAGGCAGGCGTCTTAACATCAACAGAAATTTTTCCAAAGTATCTGAATTAGAAATACAGTTTTTGTTTTGGAAGTCAGAACTTTATTTATTTTCAGGCATATATAGTAACTATGGGAGGCAGCCTGTGCAATGGAGATAATTCTGGGTTGTGATCCTAGCCAGGCCCACGTCCTGCACCTCCCGTCTGCCAGCTATGTGATTAGCTTCGACAAGTCATCGAGAGGGTCTGAGTCCCAGTGTCCTCACTTCTGAAATGTGCTCTATAAACTAACAATCTCAGATAGTTTTCTTGAATGCATTAATGGAGGTACATATACGGATGTTGTTTGTAATGAACTCTACAAATGTATGGTGTTCCATTGAATCAGGCTAAAACATTATTTTGGCCACCTCAAATCTTTTTTGGAACAAAGCAGTGTATAAATAAACAATTAGATAAATAAGATGCTGGCTATTGGAGGTTTCTAGGGAATCTGATTCTATAAAAATACATGAATGTGTTGCTAATGGCATTATAATTATTATAAGTAAATACTAATTGGTTAAAACTTCTTCTCAAATCTTAAAATTTATATCCTATTAATGCTATCATATAATTTCTCTTATCTAACCATGTATTCACAGACATGGGGAGGTAAATTTAACTGAATTCTAACAAAATCTGAATTAATGACCTTTTACTATTTAATCAACCCATTTTGTGGACTGACATTTTTATGCAGTTGGCTTTCTCTTATTTCTTGAACGTTAATTTTTTTGCAGGGCACTGTTCTTCTAAAACAGAAGCTCATTCTAGGAAAAGAAGACCTTCCAAGTCAGAGGAAATGAACCTTCTTGATTTAAAGATATAAAAAGTACATATATATATATATTTTTATTTCAGAGTATTAAGAGGGTAAAAATGTTTAGGTTACATATATTGCCTTTGCCCCTCCAGAATAAGAGCTTCAAGCATGTCCATTGCCCAGACAGTGCCCACCTCACCCATTAGATGTGAATATCCCATCCTCTCCACCCCTCTCCCACCTGCCCGACACCTGATGAAGATTACTACCATATGTGCACATAAGTGTTGATCAATTAGTACCAATTTGATGGTGAGTATATGTGGTGCTCGTTTTTCCATTCTTGTGATACTTCACTTAGTAGGATGGGCTCCAGCTCTGTCCAGGATAATACAAGAGGTGCTAGATCACCATTGTTTTTGTGGCTTAGTAGAACTCCATGGTATACATATACCACATTTTATCAATCCACTCATGTATCGATGGGCACTTGGGTTCCTTCCACATCTTTGCAATTGTGAATGATGCAGCTATAAACATTCAAGTGCAGATGCATTTTTTATAGAATGTCTTTTTTTTCCTTTGGGTAGAAGCCCAGTATTAATTCAGATGGGATGGAGAGGAAGATGTGGACCAGAAACTTGAGTTATCTGTCTCTTGCAATCTAAAAAAGCCTTATTTATATTAATAAAAGTTATTTTAAAGGCCTGGATTCTGTTACTTGTGTGCACTCTATGACTCATATTCTATTTTCTTGTTTTTTTTTTTTATTTTTATTTCATTCGAAAAACTTGTAATAAGCATTTGTCTGGAATGGATCATTGGAAAAGCCTGAAGATAAAAAGGCAAACAGTGTTATTCCTCAAGTGTGGTTTTTTGCACAGCAAAATAATGAAACTATAGTAGATGATCAATAAATTGCTCCTGCTCTTTGCTCATACTAGAGATTGCCAAGTGTTTCCTGCTTGCAAATTACTCCACATCTCTGCTAGGTCCATGATCTTAGCAGAATTCATGAAACAGATCATATATGGCATTTTCACATTTAGCTTATATATTGTTCAGTCCTCTCCAGGCACTTAAATAATCTTCAATTCAGTAAGCACTTGCTAAAGATGGTTTGTGAACGTTTTATACCATACTGGTGAGAAGAACAAATTTAAACATCATTATTCCCTCTAAGAAGAACAAAATTTAGTGCACAAAAACCTTTCTTGACACCTAAAACAACACGAAATGTTAAACGTCCTCCTATAGTCCTAAAAAATATTCTACAACATACAGAAACAAAGGACAGTTAAATGAGGCAGGAGCCAGGAAAGAAGCTTATATGGCAGATGCAGCCTGTAAACCCCTAACTGAAAAGACCAGAGTACGGAGTGGTTAATTCTTTGGACTTTTGGAAATTCTCAGGATTGGGTTTAAATTCCTGCTCAGTACTCAGCAGATTTGGGTAAAGTCACTGATCCTCTCTGAATCTCCATGCCCTCACCTATAACAAGTGGATTATGACTGCCCCACCCCCTCACGGTTGACTTAATGTTAAATGAGGCAATATGTTAACATATATAGCACTATCTAATGTATGCCAAAAACTATATTAATGGAACTTCTGATATTGCCTTAAGCTGGACCATCTTACCAGTTGGCTTATCTTATATTTTCCCTTCGTGTGTTGCAAGACCTTTGCCCCTCCAGCATTGTGCTAGGATCAGAGAAGAAAATATCAGACGACGGCTCTTTCTCTTCCATCGCTGAACCAATGCAGAAGAGAGGAGTTGAGAAAATGACCCAAGGAAACCTCACAGCAGGAGATTCCCAACTCAGTTTGGGGGTCTTGTGCATGTTCAGAACACGTCTCAAAGTTTAAGTTGTGAGGATCTGGCTTCCTTGAATCAAAGAGAAACTCAAAACTGTTTAGCATTCAGAAACCAGCTCCAGCTGTTTCCTCTTAAAACAAGTTATTCACCTTCTCCTTCTGTTATCTTGATGGCCTTTGTCCCACTTTGATGGTGTGTCTGTTAGCCTGGGTCATGCCTCCTCTGTGCTCTCCACAATGCCAGGAACACCGCTGCAATTCATTAAAAGTTGCAACAATTGGGTCTCTAGTCATTTGAAATAGCTAAAAAGTTTGAACATAACTTATTGAAGTTTGCTTGCCCTTTATTTATAGAAAGGAGAGACGCTGAAAATAGTGCATAGTCATTCATTTGTTCACTCATTCATTCATTAGATAAAATGAGCCTCAAATGGGAGAACATTCCCTAACATTCGCCTAGCATGGTGGAGTTTGCAAAATGTCTCACATGTCTAAATGCACCTCAATGATCACTATGTTCTTGTAAGAGATAATGGATAGACAGTGTATTACCCTATCACTTCCCGCTGTGCCTGGCTCACAGCAGATGCTGCTCAATACACATTTGTCAACTGACAATGGAAAAGTCACCTAAATTCTCTGAGCCTCAGTTTTCATATCTATAAAAAGAAAATGAAATAACAACATTGACCTCTTCGAATGATACTGAAGATTCAAGGATAATTTATAGGGCATTCTAAGGACTGTGACTTGCTTACAATTGAACACAAATCAGAGCACCCCAAAGGGGGAAAGAAAAACTTCAAAATATGGTAAATCAAAGAATTTACTGATAAATAGGACATGAAATCAGCCCATATTGCATATGAGCTAGAAAATGCCAAGTAACTTTAAAAATGCAGAATCGATCCAAATCAGTTCAGTAATCTAATGGAAGATAAAAACCTAACTACAGAAAGGAGGTATAAAAATAGTTTGGAAGCACTCTGCAGTGGAAGTGTAGAACAATCATTAGATTTGTTCTGCCCTGGAAAGAACATTCTCTAGCCTAAAAATATCACCTGTCTGGACTAGTTGCTGAAGTATGCCTGTTTGGGAGATGACACGTCAGGTCTATCAAACTAAAGCAATTGGGTGTTTGCATCGTATAAACTCATCTGCCTTGTTTCAATCCTGTGCTGAACAGGCATACTTTTTACTAATTTATCTTTTCATTTATCTGGTCCATAGGGATAAAATGTCCTGTCCAGGCTGACATAAAACTCAATCTACATTAGATTTATATTTCTCAGCGTACATTAGCACATTGTTATTCTGGCTTTATTCATCAATCTCTTGTGAGCTTTGATAGTGTGAACCAGCATTCCTGTATCTGATAAACTCAGAGATACTTTTAACAATGAATTGTCTCAGACAGACAAATCAAGGGACAGTCCCTGGATAGCTTTGGGTCTACCAAAGTAGTAGCATACCAGGACTGGTAGTAACCAGGCAACTAACTTTACCAAATAAACTCCTCTGATGTCTTCACTTTTAAATTCCAGAGCATCTAATGGATGGTTGTCATAGTTTCCATGTCTATAATTCAGTTGTTCTTGAGGTTATGTTATGGGGAAATTAATTAATTGGGAAATAAAGCTATTTACCCAAGATTTTATAGCCAGAGACTCTGCTTTGGAAAAGGAAGGCTAGGAACATGAGGCTTTCAAGGGTTCAGAAATGAAGCACAAAGCATCTTTGAAAGGCCCTATGTTTGCCCTTTTATTAAATTGTAAGATATAAAAAAAAGAAGTCTAATGTTTTAGATGAAGAAGAAATAAATAATTGAATTTATGTCCATTTAATTTTGGATTTTCTCCACTGTTATTCAATCCTGAATTCAATTAAGGAGAAAAACACTGAAATTGAACCCCTATCCAATGACGCCTAATTCCATTTCTTGCCATATTCTTCGATTTCTCTCTATTTTCGTCTCTTGCTAATGATGTATTTCTATTGGGGGCACAGGAATATTGTGCTTACTCATACCAAATAATCACTGGTGGATGACATGATTAGAAACTCCTAAGGCTGAAAAATAGCCATGAGAATTAGTAAGTAAATTTAGCGAGGTTTCAGGATGAAAGAATAATCCAAATACCAATTGTATTTTGCATCTGAGCAGCAAAAATTAGAAATTAAAATAAAACAATTGCCAGGTTGGGCCCTTATCTGGAGACTCTGGGAAAGAACCTGCTTTAAGCTCATCAAGTTGTCCACCGAATCCTATTCCTTACAGTTAAATGACTGAGGTCACCATTTCCCTGCTGGCTTTCAGATAGGGATCATTTTTAGCTGTTAAAGACCACTATCCAGTCCTAACATGTTATCTAATCTCCTCCTATTTTACATCAATGAATTAGTACCTTAATTACATCTGCAAAATCCCTATTGCCACGTAAGGTAACATAATAATTCTGCCTACCACATTCTCCTACCCCAAAAATATGATGATGAGAAAAAATGTTGCTAAAGAATACTGAGGTACTATTAGAAGGAAAATTTTCTAAACATCCAAAGCAAACAAGCAATTAAAGACATTAACATCCACTATAGTGTCTAAATATCATTATAAAAAGGACAATATGTTTTTGATTGATGTCAATAAATGTAAACATGCAGACATGTGCTTTAGAGTAATAATAATAAATAAAACACTAATAAGCACTGCTCTTATTGGTACATACTTGGATTAGTATGCAAGTGTTCTCACCCACAAGAAGCCCAGGGGACTCTGTGGTGATGTAATGGACCACTGAACAAAGAGTCAGGTGGCCGGGGTTTAATTCCCTGCTCCAATAATACTGCACTCTATAACCTTGAATAAATCACTAGTCTTCTCTAGAACTCTGTTTCTTGAGCTGTAAAACAAGAGAATTGGGCTAATTATCTCCAGGAAGCAATCCAACTATAACACCACATTATACTGTAAAGTTCTTATGTCTTAAGACTTAGGTATGGAATGCCTTGTGGTTTAGCTATTAAAGTATAATATAATATGTACTATTATATATATAGTGCTATAGAGGTTACAGTGAAGTTGGTACATATATAATTCTGGCACCAGTGTAATTTTTACATTCCTTTGGGAAAAAAAATTGTACAATGAATTTAAAACTATAAAACCATGACTATGGACTTAGAAATACACTTTGGGGCACTGTGTCAAAAAGAAAGTCAATTATTTACGCTTTGCATTTGCTGAAAGATGTTCATTGTGTCATTGTTTATAATAAAGGAAATATGAATATGATATAAATATTTCCTAAGTGGAGAATTGTTAATTAACTTATAAAACATTAATGAAATGTGGTGCAAACTTGAAGAATTATATCATAAAATTTGCCTAGCAATCTGAAATATGTGTTTAGCACGTAATATTATAAGAAAATAAATTTCAAGTTGTTAAAATATGTATGAGTGCATATTAATTTTGGAGGAGAATGTGTAAAAATTAAAGATTGTTAGAGATATTAGGGTGGTTGCTTTTTGTTTGTACTGAGAACCTGTACACATGGGAAACACATAACACCCCTCAGTAACTGTGCCTTACTTAAAAAAGAATCTCTCTCTATGCCTTCCATTTTCGAAGTTGTTTTCTGTCCATTAGATGGAACCCACTGTCAGAAATTAATTGATGCAATTAAGACCTTCTTAGGATGACAACTATGCCATACAGAGGAAAAGAGATACAAATTTATTGGTGCTACATTAAGTCTTCATGCAAAGTTCTTTTGGTAACCATTTAGGATGTTGTATCATTTTACTTTTCCAATTTTGTGATTTTTGCTACAGTGTATTCTGTTTGACTTTCCTTGTAGCTTCTGGATCCCCCTCTATACTGTAGTGATCATCTAGATTCTGGATTCAGAATTTATCCACAGACTCCTCTTAGTTTCTACCTTGGGCTTGCTTTCCCCAGAATCAAACACCCCAAAGGTACCTTCAGTTACCTATTTCCAGTTGTAGCCCTTTGGTCCTGAAGGACTCTCCACAGACCTTCTTTCAAAAGTGAGGCTGTATTCCAAGTACTTAAAGAGGAATGTATTGGGATATGCCAGATTATAGGTTATGATGTGAGCCAATGTCAAGGTCCAGAGATCAGAGCCCAAAGTGAGTAGCAAAAATTAACTGATTCGCTACCAGGACTGACAGAGCTATAAGAAGGAGTAACTTAGGAATTACCCAAGAGCCCACTGCTAAAAATGAAGCAATGGAGAGAAAAGTAGATAGTTCAGAACTAAGATCCTGATTGGTTGGTGTCCTCCAGAGGATTCATATTCCTGGAGGAATATGATAAACAGGCCCAACAAATATCGTAAATCTGGAAAGAGAGTCCTAAAGTTCTCAAGACAGGTAAATGAACCCTTTGCAGTAAAGCACTGTATCCTAAATGAAGTGGATTCCCTGCAAACATTATCGGACAGTAAAAAGCACCCCAGAGGTTAGCATAACAGACCTCCCATAATCTCCATGGCTAACCACAATCACCCATGTAACATTTGTATCACAAATCAAATTCATTCTCTAGAAAACAAAGCCTAACAGATTGAAAATTCATTAGCATCTGCTGTGTTGTGATTATGGCTTTTAAAATGATTCACATCACACGTGTAAAATGTACAAATACATTTCACCATTGCAAAATACATGGCATTTTGGTTGTATATAATGAAAAGATTTTATCTAACACAGGATGCTGCCTTTTTTTTATTGCTCCCTACCAAGAGAATGCTTGGAATGCTATTATTGGTTTAATATAATAATAAAACGGGATAGCACCCAATATGAAAGCCAGAAGGAAACCCATATTAAAGAAGGTGAATTAATTGATTTCTCTGAGGACACAATCTACTCTTTTGTGAATTTAACTTTAAGAAAGAAGATTGAGTAATCATATTTTCAGGTACCCATTCTCCAAATACAGTTTCATTGTTTCAAATAAGGACTACTCTTTCATTCCAAGAAACTGAAAGGATTATATTCATTTTCATTACTTGCATATGATTTCCAAGGACACTCAGATTAATTAGTAGATGAGTCTGTGAGAACTGTGAGCAGAAAACTCTAGAAGAGTAGCCTTGGATTACAATAAACATTTGAGTTTCATAAAAGCTGGTTCCCGTTTGTTTGTCAGTAAGTAAATCCATAGAGGATGTGGGTACCTAGTGATTTGGATTACTTAATGCTTTGTACCTCTCTTAGGGAATTATAACTCTTAGGGAATTATAACTAGGGGTTTCACTGAAATTACATTTTTTAATGAAATTGTATTTAAATCAACATCGAGAAGCGAGGAAAGGGATCCAAGTGATGTCGCAGTAATGTTGAATGTTGAATAAACGGCTGACAAATGAAGGGATGAATAAATGAGCAGCGTGCACAAGAAAGAGGAAAGCGGATGAGGGTTTATATTCCTGTGAGTACAGGACAAAGTTCCTGCTCCTGAAGTGGAGACTCGAGGCAGGATAACATAGCAACGTACACAAGTCTTCTAAAGGCAGCCTGCAGGGGATGAAATCACAAGCTCTGCATCTTATTAGCCATATGACGTTAGGCAAGATATTTAACCTTTCTGTGCCTCTCTTCTCTTATTTTTGAATCGGGAAATAATATGTGATTGTTATGATGATTACATTAGTTTATGTATGTTAGGGGCTTTGAGTGGCATTTGACACATAGTAAGCAAGCTTCCTGTAGATATTACCTATTGTTATAATATATAGAAGTTCTAGAACTGCCACTTGAGCCTGGATCTATTTCTTAATTCTATTCCCTATTATCTATCACATTAACTGTACCTGAGGATACCTAATAGCCGACCACTCAAATTATGCTTTGCAAAAGTGAATGCATAAATGTCTGTCATTTTATATTTTTATTGTTTTCTTTCCTATATAAAGAGCTTTTACAAATCAATATGAACATGTAGAACAACTGAATAAAAATAGAGAACATGATAAGAAAATTCAATGGAGAACAAATATAAACTCAAATGCATATGACAAAACATTCAACATAAATTGTAATTATGGAATGCCAATAAAAAATAATATAATATTTTAATTTATTATTGTAAAAGATTAAAAACTCTGTTTCATACCTAGTATTTCAGTGGTGATCTTAAACAGAGCAGGAGAGGAGTCACTGAAGTTTTTAGTTCAGTGATTTTCAAACTTCCACAAATATCAAAAAAAATCACATTTTCTATAGAAACTAACATATTAAACACATAAAAGTTGAACCATCCTAATTTAAGTGGAAGTAAATGACTAGGAATTTTATTCTAATTAGTTTTATCTTGGTCCCCGGATAACCTTTTGAGGTCTTACGTGGAATCTTCCAAGGGCCTACCCAGAAAATGAGCAAGACACCCTCAATTGTTCCACTGAGGAAGATGATGTTCTAAATGAAAAAGTAAGTCTTACGCCAGAACAAGAACTACAGAAATGAAGAAACAATAAAAAATTACGGCCTCCAATTTAACCCCATTGTATTCAAATGTGTTTTGCAGATCAACTTTGCATAGCATGTTAAAAATAATGATTCGTATCTGGAGTTAGAAGCATTATGAATAATTGACCATTTGTCAGGTTTATGGAAGTACTACTTGTTTTAAGTTAAAAATAAGCTTGTAACTTAAGACTGAATTATACTGGATATTTGCACAGAAACATCCTCTAAGTCTCATTTATCTTTTTAGTAATCTTACTGAATTATCACTATGTCTGACTTTTACCCATTTCCATGTCTCCTGTGCCCAAGCCTGCAGGTCTCCACGAGTCCTATAATCTGCTAATTTGCGTCGATGAAACTGCGTAGTTATCTTGTTGATTATATGGACTTTGCTTCTCTGAGACATCCCTTCTTTGTGTTCTATCAGCACATGGCACCTCTTTCAGTTGATCTAAAGTCACAATTCTGTTTGGTAGCTAAGTGAAATGTTTGGTTTACTTGCCTCCCTAGTTATTTTGTTCACCAGAGATATTGACTGTTCTCCACATTAGCTGAGTTCAACCTCAAGGTCAGATCTTTTGCCTGCTGAGGACCGCACTCCCTGCCCCTAGGAATAAGTGGACCAAGGCACACATGAGATGTTCAGAAATTATAAAGGCAGTGCTCATATTTTGAATATTTGTCCCCAAGTACTCCTTACAGGCAGGCCGATGATCATTTAATAATCAGACCACACATCTTGAATAATTAAATATTCACAGGTGAGCACCCTTAGCAAGTTTAATAGGGCTTTGCTCCTGAGTCCCTCAGTTTCTTTCAGTCTCCAGAGTAGCCTGCCTGGTGAACTCTGGAGAAACACAAGTTAGGCTCTGGTTTTTCTATGTGTCAGGGAATGTAATCCACTCACCTATTCACTAGAGCCAGCTAACTAAGTGCAGTGATGGGGAGGTATAAAGGACCACCCCAGACAGATGGAGAATCAGGTAATAATGAACAAAACTACTTTTCCTAGCACCTCACTGCAGCTCAGCTGCAACACCGCATTTATGCTGTGCTTCCTGTGTGTGATGAGTTCATTTACCCGAAAGGTGTGATGCCCAAGAGACCTGCAGAGGGTATCTGGCAACAGTGCCCGAAGAGAGACTCTAATTAAACACGCACACAAACACACATTTTGCCCACTTTACTTTAAAAATCCAGAGTACAGATTGCTTCAAACTACAAAAATTAAACTGTTATATCTCAGGGTTCACTCTTTCATTATTATTCACAGGAATTAAAGCATACTGAAGTAGAACTGAATGGGTCAGGCAAGGCGAACAAGGCTGATACTTTCTTACTCCGTGTGATTCTTTCAGAATAACCTTTCGGTCAGTGAAGGACCATTTTCATGCTTTCATGAGCTTGAAACACATGGCTGGATGTATTCATTCTGCAAATATTTATTGAGGACCTGTTGCCTGCCATTCACTGTAGTTGGTACTGGAAATACAGCAAAGAATGAAGGAGGCAACTTATCTTCCTGGGGCTTACAGTCCATGAAGGCTGTAAGTATTTCCTATGCAGCAGATGTTTGTACCGGTCTTTCAAAGGAGGACACAGACCTTAATGTCCTAGGTCTTCTGAGACTTAGGGAAATATTCAGGATAGAAATAGGGGATATCATATACCCTACTTCAATATATGCTTTATTCTAACAAATGACATGAGTGGAGATATACTAGACTCTCATAAAACCCTAATTTTTTTCTATTGCTGCCCTTAGTGCACATGATTATAATTATTTATTTCATCATATTCTTTCCCACTGAACTGCGAGTTCCATGATTATAGGAATTTTGTCTGTCCCATTCATCAATGCATCCCCTGCATTTAGCAGAGTCTCCTGCATAAAGTAGTCAATTAATAAATTTTCATTGTACTGATGAATTCAGGAAAGTGTAAATGAAGTAATATTCTTGACATTACATGGACTAGAAAACTTTAAGAATCACCAAATCAACTGGATGATAAGAAAAGCAAGTAATAATAATCACCACTTTTTAAATTCTTAACAATGTCCCAGACTAGCAACCTTGGAAATACTATATCCCAACAACTCTAGAAAGCAGATTATTTTTTCACATTTTACAAATAATAATAAAAAAGTTAAAATTTAAATATTTCAAGGAATGTTCTCTAGTCCTCTAACTGCTTCGAAGCAAAGTAATAATTCAAGATCAGGTCTCCTTAACTTCATATTCTGAGTGCTTTATCAATATACTGAATATCCTTGAGCTGTATAGAATGACCTACTGTAGAAAGATGAAATCTAAAGAGGAAAAAAAAGTAGAATTTACGTTTTGATACAGTAATACTCAGATGCAGAAGTAAGGAAAAAGGATGACAGCAAATCATGTGTAAAATAAATAAAATATAATAAATCTTGTCAAAAGTAAGCTGGATTTGACTCAGCAATACTGCCTGCCAAAAAGGCTACAGTAATTAAATCATTCATTAGCTAATTAATAAATTGTGGGTGGTGGTAATCCTGCTCTTTTGAAAGACGCTTAGGCCAGAGCTGGAGAATCATGTCTAGTTTTGGGCAATGCCCTTGTCATAGGGCAGTGTCTAACTGAAGCATATCTAGAGGAAAATGACCACCACTGAAATGGGGGTCAATGGCTCATCATAAAAAGAATAAGACTGTGTATCCCAGAGTGGGATCAGACTCAGGCTGTGGTTGTCTGATCACAGCCTTACAACAGCTGAAGGATCGTCATGGCCAGAGGTGCAGACTTGTTTTGCCTGGCCCTGAGAAATAAAATTTTGATCTGAATGAAATCCTGAGAAAGGAAGTTTCATTTCAAATAAGAAAGAGCCATTGGGGAGATGGAATATGTTGCCCTCAGAGCACTAGAACTTTCTTTTCACTGGAAATGTTCCAAGATTCACTAAGAGGCCACAGTATAGAGACGTCGTAAAGGGCATTGAAGTTATGCCTTCGGACAACATTGGGGTCCTCAAACACTTGGCACGCACACTGCTAACCACCCGTGCAAGCTCATCAAAGGGATCAGTTGTCAATCATGGCATTATTCATGATGCTGCCTCGGAATCTTTACAAACTCAGAGCCTAAGAAGCCACTTCAATTGATCAGAGCCAGCATGTGAAAGGAAAACACGGTTGCTCTGCCCATTTTATACATACATGGTATAAAACAGGGGTTCCAAAACCTGGCTGCCTATCCAAACCTGCTGCTGCAGAGCTTCTAGAACTTAAACTGCAGATGCCCAGGCTCCACCCTATTTCCCTTGAAAAAGAATATCTAAGCTTCAAACACAGGGATCTGTATATGAAAACTATCACCAGATGACTCAAATATGCTGAGTCTAGCACAGATTGGCAAATGAGTATCTATCACCCACTGATAAAAGATTCATCATAAACCGTTGGATCTATGATGCTAGGAAATCAGATGATTAAGAATAAAAGTGTTTCTGCGTGCCCTTGGATACAAGGTTAATTTTATCTTTGTTTATGTTTGCACGTATTATCCATGCATGCGATAGCCGTGTGTTCCACATTTTCCTCCCGTGCATGACATTTGTGCGCACACCATTCCACAGTGCAGATTTATGTATGCGTCAGACTCCTGACTTATACGGACCAGATGAATCACGCTACCTGTTAGAGTATAAAAGAGCAAACATTAGTAAAACTGATAATACGCCTTGTGGTGGTGACTCAACCAAAGCAAGCACATCTGTCACAGAGGAACAGCCTGCCAGCTTTTCACCAGGGGAAATGCAATTGAATAATAATGCACCATACATAAAGCAACTTCAATAATGTTCTCTGCCAAGTTAAATCTCCTTGTGCTGGAAATGTGTGCATACACTGGGCAAATGTACAGTCACATAGCATAAGCAGGCCAAGAACTTTGTGCTCAGAATATAACGTCTTAAATTAATAGACCCATCCAACAAGTGTCAGGCACAC
The DNA here is from genome assembly GCA_963574885.1 of Lepilemur ruficaudatus. NCBI lineage: Eukaryota > Metazoa > Chordata > Mammalia > Primates > Lepilemuridae > Lepilemur > Lepilemur ruficaudatus. The sequence goes on along the minus strand of CAUYRT010087180.1, from coordinate 62,871 downwards.
TGCTGAGAAGCGAGGATGCCATGGTGAACACAACAGAACTCGTCCCTGCAGTTTGGGTCCCTTAAGTAGAGTGGTGGAAACACAGAGCGCTATGTTTATAGGTAACAGGACAAGCTAGGCTGGTCCCTGAGGGCCCTTCTGAGGTGGTGCCTTCTGACCTAAGCAACTGACTCAGTGAAAAGAAAGATCATCTTGAAATGAACTCCCCAAACAGAAGACACAGCAAGTACAAAGGTGCTGAGGTGGAAGAGGGCTTGATATGTTGGAGAAATGCAAAGAGATCACAGTAACTGGAACAGAGGAAGCCTGGGAGGACAGAGTGGTGGTAGATAAAAACAAAAAGATAGAAGTCAGATCACAAAGGCTTCACAGGCTGAGCTATCACGCCCTCCTTTGAAATAAGTGCATTTTGGTAAGTATACTTAGATTAGATTAGAAAGTGGAATATCTCAACTAACGTTCTAAAAACGCTTTCTGGTAAGTTCCTGGACTCTGTCCATCAGAATATGGAGGTTGCTTGGTCTCTCTGGATTCCTTTAATCTTTCAGTACTAATTTTTATTAAGTGTTCATTCATTCATTCATTATTTATGACACTCTCACTATATGCCAGGCATTGTGCTAGTCTCTGTGAACAAAACTATAAGGTCCCTTGCCCCAAAGGTATTGCCAATTCAATCAAAAATGCAAACACTTTCATAGGAAATGAAGTGCAGAGTGATAAGAGCTGTATGCACAAAAACTATTCAGAGAATACGTGTGCCTGCATATCTCTGCAATCCACACTCATAGGTGCCCTGGTGCAGGCCATTATGAAATGCAGGTCTGCGATCGACGAAGGTGACAGGGCCTGTGAATGCAGAGCACAGTCTTCTTTGCCAAGCCTGGAGAAATAAGCTATAAAGACAGGAAAACATTATTTTGTTGTTTTTAACTAAACTCTATAACTGGAATAATATTACCTTTAATGAGACTGGGGAACTTCCTCTGCAGAGTCTAAAGCCCTTTACTGATGCTATTCCATTAATTCTCCTTGTGTCTGGAACTTGGCACCTGAAGCACAATGCATTATGCAAAATCAAAGCACACTTTGCATAGAGAAAGGATTGTGTTTCAATGTTTCCCTTGCGCTCAACTTTAAAATGCCAATAGATCACCAGGACATGTTCTTAAATCCATGCTCTTGACATTAAACACATCCTAGTGACCTACATCTTATTTGTGTGTATGTGAGTGTGTGTGTGTGTATACACACAGAGTCTTAGTTTGTTGTGCTACTAAAACAGAATACCTGAAACTGGGTAATTTATAAAGAACGGAGATTTATATTTTACAATTCCAGAGGCTGAGAAGTCCAAGATCAAGGGGCTTGCATCTGGCAAGAGCCTTCTTGCTGGGTCACTCCATGACGAAAGCCAGAAGGGCATGAGAAGTGAGCCAGGCTCATCCTTTTATAAGGAACTCACTCCCATGATAACTAACTCTCTCTCATGGTAACTAACCCACTCCTGTGATAATGAAACTAATCTATTCATGAAGGCAGAGCCTTCATGACTTAATTACCTTTTAAAGGTCCCACCTCTTGACACGGTTACATTGGGGATTAAGTTTACAACACATGAATGTTGGGAGACACATTTAAACTATAACATGTGTGTGTTTGTATGTCAGTGCATGTGTGTATACATGCGTGTATCTCAGAGAGAGACATGATTTTGAGTTTGCCACACATAAGCAAAAATGTACCTCGAATTCTTTATTGGATTTAAGGATAGATGGGTAGGTAGGTAGGAAGCATCTAATCCATCAGCACAGTTTATGAAAACCTTCTGTAAAGTTCTATGAGAATTTTAATTGTGAAAATTCTAGATAAATGCATGAACAAGTACATTGATACAACCACCATGAGCCCAGTCCAGTGCTAGACATTTCAAAAAAGGAGAATGAGATCAAGACAAGCTCTGTGTTTCAGGCTGGGAGAATAAGTGCCTTACATAAAGCAGTTAATTTACATTGCAAAATTAGAGCAAGTGCGAGATTGAGCAGTTTTGCCTCTAAGTGCTTCTTGGAGTTCAAAGAAGGCAGAAATCAATGTTTACGGAAGGATAAGAAAAACTTTATGATTAACAATAGATTTGAACTGATATTTGAAGATTGGGGAGGATTTGATTTTGCAATACGGTTCCAGAGGTTGCCTATAATGCAAATATTCCTAAATGCAATAGCAGCTTGAGATCACCTGTTCTTTCCAAGGGTGGATAGGATGGACTCCACATCCTGCAATCTCTTGGGCTCAGGATTATTCTCATAATTCCAAGTATTTTGTAAGTGGTGGTGGTGTTTAAATAGTCCTGTGGGCTTCTTGTCATCTTCCAGTCTAACTTTTTCTCCTTACTTTTCTTTATGTGGTCTGGATGTCTTCTGGCTTCCACTTCTTCACACCAACCCTCCCACCATCTGCTAGTGTCTGTATGGCCTCTCTCCTCCCTCAGCTTCATCCCTTGCATGTCACGATTCAGTTTCAGTCCATGCATAAACCTTACCTCCAGTGCTTCATTAGCATTCTAGCTTAATACCTTTGGGGGTCACCTACCCTTTGTTTCCTGAAAGTTTGGGGATAATGAAGGGGAAAGAAAATACCAAGAAAGAGCAACTTCAAACTGGACATCAGAAAGCAGTATGGGTAGCATTAATGAACAACTCGCTCTCCGTCCTCTCCACAGGAACCTCCTACTAGTTTCTGTCTCTGTGATCTGCCCTTAAGGTCTTTTCCACACCACCTGGGCTCAGCCTACCTGGAGTCGTAGCTCAAGGTCATCCCTTTCTACTTGTGAGAACTTGATAAAATGTTTTCATCTGTAAAATAGAGATAATAATACTTCCCACAAGGAATTGTGCTAAAGATTAAGCGAGACCATACAGATAAAATACTGCCTGGAACATTTTCAAAACTACCAGAAGATCATTAGGCATTATCATAATTATCACTTTCACCAAATTTCTGGGCCCTCATATATTTTTTCCAAGAAATAAAGAGGTACAAATTCCCTGCTGTTAATACTTTTATACTCAGAGGAACTTGGTTTCCTCAGTGAGGAATCGTCCCTCTACCAGTCGGGTGATACCAATTTTTCCCTTTCACAACCTTTCATTAGGTCCAGTTGGGAGTTTTCAAAAAGAGACTTATTCCTAAAAGAAATGCAGCCACCTTCCCTTAAGTGCCTTTCTCCTCACCAGTGTTGCATAGAGTCATATAATCATAGAAAATAAGAGACCTGAAATGATGTTTACGGCTTCATAAAGGTGGGCTCCCTTATGTTACAGATGGGGAAACTGAGGCCCAGAAAGATGAATGGAGTTTCCCAAACTTATCCAAATAATTAATAGCAAAGAAAGAACTAAAAATCTGATTTCTTCTTTTCTTCCAGACATTTATTTCTTTCTGGTTGTATATCCTTGATATAACCTTTTCTCAGATGAAAATATTCACCTCTACTCATTTTGAAACCCAAGCAGGCTATATTCAGATTATGAGCGACCAATGTCTTGTATTATTTTTTGTAAACATTTTGCAGACCACTGACCAAGACTACTTTAACATTCCCCTCAGTTTGACTAAATTTAGACAGTGTCTTCCTGACTATAGGCCCTTGACCTCATTTTTCTTAAATTATTTAACTTAGAATATTCATAATTGTAAATTATTTCTCTGTTACTTTATGTAAACTTTTGCAGCCTCTTGACATTTTATAACCCAGGGATGTCTTCCTTAAAAACTTGGGAAACTTGTAATCAAAACATGTAAACAAAGAAGACAGCATCCCTATCTCCTAGTTTTGGTGGGAAGGTAGGGACCTAACTTAGAAAGGGGCAATTAGCAAGCACAGATGTCCTGACCACCTTGACCACTAATCTCCCCAGTAATTTTCCAGCAGCTAGCTCCAGTGCTAAACAACAGTCCTGCCTTCTGTCTCAGGGCAGTTGAGCTCAGGTGTGTACTGAAGTCTTTCTCACCTATTGCAGTAGCCTGAATAAAGTCTGTACTGCCAGTTTTAACAAGCATCCAGTGCAATTTTAATTTGACACCACACAGTCCAGGGTTGCTCCAGCCCAGCTTCCCCTTTTGACTGGGAAAACACATGCAAGTTATCTGGAAGCAGCCCAAATATTGCCTATTCATTTGCATTTAAATTGCCCAAATGGCATTTGGCAAGAGCTATTTGATGTCCAAGGAGGCTTTGGAGGCTTTTAAACTTCAAAACAGAAGGTCAGAATTGATCAGCAGGAAAAGAATCTCAGGGCTAAGTGACAGGGTTGAGTTCCATGCTTCTGACCTGAGAAGCTGATTTCAGCTTGAAGCCTGGGGGAAGTGAATCACACAGGCCCACTCCAGGAGGGATGGCCAGAGCTGGACCAGGTGGGGTCATCTTGGGGTCTTATTTTCTAGAATGCTATGGCATCCTGTCCCTTTCTATGATTTGCTGGGAAAAGAGCAGGTAACAAAGGATCAAGCGTAGATTCTCTAACTTTCCCTTTCCTAAAATACTATTAATATGTATCTAAATCTCTCCATCTTTACCAAGCTCAAACATATCATATATTCACTGAAAATAAAAAGCATAATAAATAACTACATATATTTCATTGTAGCATATACACAGTAAATGCTCATATCTCATATGGTTAATATACAGAATAATGACAACAATAATAATATTGCGACGACGATGATGATGATGATGATGCGTTGAGCACTTTCTAGGTACCAAGCACTTGTTATCATCTTTGAAGACCACGGGGTCTAGGGCAAAAGTGTTGCTTTATCTCAGTTTTTGTTCTTGTTTACAACAACCTTATGAGGTATGTTTTATTATTACCATTTATAAAAACAAAACAAAACAAAGCAAACAAAAATTGAAGCACAAAAAGGTTAACTAACTTGTCAAATGTCACACAGCTAGCAATAACAGGAACAGGATACAAATGTATCCTGGCAATGTTACTATCATTAAGTAAGAAATGGTAGTATTATTATCATTAAAAAATAAATTCTAGTTGAGCCCTCATCCGTACTGACAGTCCATGCTAAACTATCTTGACTTCCAACTTCCTATCCAGCCTTGGGTCATTTTAACTCTCCCGCTGTCACTCTCTATATAACTGCCCCAACCAAACTTGAGATCTCTGTGAGACTTTTGTACTGTCACAAGTTTGACCCCAGCTCTCCAGTTCCAGCCATGACTTCTCTGCTGATCAAACTATGCAGAAAAAACAATGAGAGTAAGAAATCCGCAAAAATCAGAGGATGTCGAAAATGAATAAAAGGTTCACCTCTGGTACTCGGCAGGTAAGATGGTACACGCAAAAGGAATGGCACGGACAGGGTCTTCGAGACAGGAGAGTGGAAAACACAACTGAGAAACGGTAATGCTGTTCTGATGGGGCCTGAATGTAAGTGATTGGGGCAATAGTGATGAAAAATGATGCGGAAAATAAAACGTGAGAGACCAGTATTGTGAAATTCTTTGAACACCATGCTAAAGACTCTAGAAAGATCCAGGCACTGCTCTCCAAGACACAAGGCATTGCCTCGATTGCCATCACTGAGTGGGGAGGACAGGATGTAGACACCCAGGTTCTAGTCTAACTTGCACACTGTTTAAATTCCCTAAACTTCTGTAATCCACAGTGCGTTTATTTGCCACTTGTCCTGGTTCTGTGCATTTACAGTTTATCTGGTCTTGCTTTATAGAATAATAGTGCTAAAAGAGGCCTTTAGAAATTATCTAGTTCAATTTCTTCATTTTGCCAGTAAACACAATTTGGTTTAAAGATGGAAAGTGCCAAAGTTTACCCAGGTTGCACGGCTCAGTAGGCGCAGACCAGGTCTATGAACAGCATTTAGGTTCCTTTACAAAAGGGGATCAATGGCCATCCTTGAAATTGTTTGCAATGTATTTTAGGAAGGCGCTTTATTTTTCTCAATACAGTCCATGGATCAAAAATTTCAAGAACTACTGTTAATGAGTTTTTCCGAGAAGAGTTCAAGAGGTGCAAGTAAATTGCATTTAGATATCATTGTTTTCATTGACTCAGTTAAAAGCCATGATGGCAGAAAACAAACAAAATAAAGTAAAATAAATAACCCTCCTACAGTTCCTTCAGTCCACTGAGTGGGAAGGATGATTTCTTAGAAATACTGCAGATATACTAGAAATGACATAGACAAATAAAAAAAAATAGATGGGTTGCTAATTGATGCTGCGGTTAATTGCAAACAATTCCACATCTCCTCCTCTGCTGTTTAAGCACCTGGGCCATCTGGTATCAGACCCACCACAAACTAGCCACTGTATGACATCACTCCTGGCTATGTGTACCACAGGAAACAAAGGCATCACCCATATTGCTGCCCTTCTAGAGAGGATTCCAGCACTAACACAAAAGAAATTGGCAGCTGGAGAAACGGCGGTCATAACATTGGCTGTGCAAATGAAAAGGAATGCTGAATCCTCTTCAAACCCAACTTGGAAAGGAAAAAATATGATTTCTTTACTCTTGGTTGTGTTATGCACTGTATAGAGATGGGGAAAATATTTTCTGGGGTTTAGTCAGGAAACAGATATAATCATAATATCAATAATAAATGCAAACAGAGACTGCAAAGATGTAAAGGAATGAAGCGAGAAACTGTGGATTTACATATTAAAATTCAAAAATGAGTATGATGATAGAGGAAGCTGTGCTCTACATACCACCTTACACGTTTATTTATTCATATTAACTCATTTTCTTATCCGAGGAAAAATAATCTAGACTCCTTACCTATGTCAAGTGAATCCTGTATCTATGTCATCCTTACAGACAATCTGAAATCAGCACACAGGCAAGCAGGCACTCATGTCAGAGTCTGGAAGAAAGAAAGTCCTTAGAATAGTTTAGCCATGCTGATGGAGTAACAATGGGCAGAACGCATATTATCATAGTTTTTTTTTTTTTAAGGTGGGCTTTCTTGCTCCCATTTTACAGAAGAAGAAATGGAGACTTTGAGGGAAATTAGGAAACTTGCCCAAAATCACAAGGCCAGTGTCCCATGGTGAAGGATTTAAAATCGAATCTATCTACAAAGTCCAAGTATGTCCAGCGTCATGGGGCTACCTACCAACATTAAAACACACATATGTTGCATTGCCTTTTTGCCTTTGTTTATAGTTTCCCCTCTGCCTGAAATACATTTTTCCATCCCCCTTTGTAAATACCCAGCATTTGAGACTTGATTCCAAACTCCGTCTTCTCTGTAGAGCTTTACCCGAATGTTTCCAATTAATTTCTAAAAAATAAAGTTTATTTTAAAAAAAGTAGTTTCTTCTCCCTTTGAACCTTCATGAAATTTTATATCTGCATTTCTTACAATTATCTCGCATTCTACTCAAAACCACTGCTAATTACATAATTATTCTATAATTAATATAATTTCAATCTCTCCTGTGACACTGAAAGCTCTTATTTGGCTTTGCACATTTCACTGTACGCTGCAATTTATAGAGGGCAGAGATTATATAGTGTTTGAGCAAGACCTTTGGGCTTGGTGTCAGAAGTATCGCAGGTTCCAGATTAACCACTTCTGAGCTGCCCCCAAATCAATTTTTGTCCATGAGCCTCATTTTTCTAGTTCCTATGAAATGATACACACACAAAAAAATGTCTTTCCTTCATTTATGTGAGAATAAGGTTAATTAAATAGGTAAAAGTATGCTTTTATAAGGCATAAAGGAGTGCACTATTAAAGGTAATGTTTGGCTGCTGCAAGAAAGGGATCCTCAAAGAAAAAGCCATCAAGAAAAAAGTTGTTTCTCTCACGTGTATCATCATCAGGTAAACATTTCAGGCTGGGAGTGGCTTTATTCCAGGAAGTCATGCAGGGACCAGGGTGTCTTTGCATCTTCTTGCTCACCCCTAGTTACTGTCCTTGTCTGTATATTTGGAGCTGGGTCCCAGGCCCATCCATGTTCCCGCGGGCAGGAATAGAAAGACAGGTAGTCAAGAGCAGCTATTTTTATTTAAGTCAAGTGAGGCAGAAGTCACGCACATAACTTCTGCCCATGTTGAACTGGAAATAGCTTCATGTCCTAGGCCAGCTGCAAGTCCCTAGAAAATGGAGTCTCCAGCTGGGCAGCTGCTATGGTTTGAACGTCCCCTCCAATGTCACACTGAAATTCAATTGATATTGGATTAACACTGCTATCCTAAGAGTGACTTAGTAATCATGGGGGTGGGTTCCTGATAAAGGACATATTTGGCCCCCTCCCTTCCTCTGTCTGTTTCAACAGCTCACCTGCCTCCCTCCACACGATGCTGTAGCAAAAAGACCCTGGCCAGAGGCCGGCAAAAGGCTTTTGGGCTTCAGAGCCTCCAGAGCCATGAGCAAATAAACTTCCGTTGCTTTAAGTTACCTGGTCTGTGGCACTCTATTACGGCAGAAGCAAACATACTAAGACGATGGCTATGGGCCCAACTTGAATGGAGTTATTGTAAAGAAGGTGAGAATTAATTTTGGTGGAAAACTAGTGCTTTCTGTCATAGGAAGTAAAGGCAAAATGAGATAGTATTACAAGCACCAGTGTTCATTAAGGTATGAAGACTCAATATAGGCTTGACAGATGATAGTTTGTAAGTAGCAGAAGAATGTAGAAAATCTTTATCAGGACAGTTCAATATGAATAAGGTTTGGAGAGATGATCACGTTATTTGTATATGCTAGTGGTGGGGATCCATGAGCAGAACTTAAACTCCCAGGGAGTAAGTACAGCTTGTAGCAGACAATCAATGCAGATGATGCCACACGGTTTTCAATTGTCACATTTTTTTTAACCCTTTAGTGATCTGCAAGGGATGAGACTCACATGTTGCCTGATTTTATGCTTAGGTAATCAGTACACCTGTTATTCACATGGCACTCATTACCGAGGAAAACTTATTTTAAAAAGCATTTTAGTTAGATACCAAGAAACTCCCTAAGCAAAGGGTAATGAGAGACAGTAACATTTCCTTATTGGAAAGTGTGGGATATTCTCCTTTGCTTAGAGACGGGGTGGTGAGAAGACTGCCTCATGATGACCTCATTCATATATAACAGACTTTAAAATACTAAGCAGGGATATGGGGCTGATGTGATGGAGACATGGGGAGCTCTTTCAATAAATCTTAGAAATATGACAAGATAAGCACAAGAGAGATGAGAGTAACTCTATATCCTACAGTGGTAATAGATAGTTGTTATTTCTTGTTTATTTCCAGTGAAGAAATGTTTTTGGAAACTGCGTGATAAATTTTAATTATTAACGAAAGTAATAAAAATATTTATAAGAAAACAACTATAAAGCAAATGAAGGCGCACACCAATGAATTAGCATTTAATTACCAAACATTGCAAGAGACAGCTAAACACAGTTCATCAGCTGAACAAGGAAATGAGGGAACAGTCCCAGGACCTGAATGAGAACTCTTCCGGGGTGGGAAGTAGAGACACAGGCTGTTTGGGGATTTGCTCCCACAAATAACTAGGGGGCAAATCTGCTTGTGTTAATTTGTAGGCAAATAACTATCTCTACAGCTCAGTGCCAAATCTGTACTCAAGATAACTTATCAGCTATTAATAGAAGTGTCTTTATTTCATGGTGACTTTCTGTTAAAGTGTAAGAATCTTGCAACCACTTACTCTAAGCCTATGGTTAAGTGACTTCCTCTCACTGAGCCTTTGAGCATTGATTCTATAAAATGAGTATAGAAGAGGTAGTACAGGGAATGGGGGTAGGAATTTCTTCAGTTGATTTCCAATATATCAAGCCCCCAGTATTTTGAACCTATAATCTCTTCGCTCTTGGGTGTTTCACCTTGAGTTAATTCACTCTTACAGGCTGGTTGAAAGATTTAGTCCAGCACCCTGCTGCTTGGAAGCTCTGGTCTGTGTTCTCATGGGTGTTTCAGACTGTGAGGACTAGGGAAACTCAGTTACCATTGGAATGTGGTTGTGTTTTCCTAGAACTATCTCTGAGGGGGAGTTTCCACATCACTGAAACAGTTACCAACTCCAGCCCTGGCCTCTTTCAAAACTTGGCACTCCCATTTTTTAATCTGTGTGTCTTCAAGTAGGGTATTAACCTCTCCATGACTCAGTTTCCTCATCCATACAATGGAGACACTAGTGCTCCGTCATAGGAAGCCTAGGAGGATTTAAAACAATGACTACATAAAATGTTTAGTGCATTACTAGTTAGTCCTTAATAAGCACTGAGTAAACACCTGTATTCTCATTGATAGTATCTCTAATCTAGACATATCCCAGCAGAGAGATGGGAGTCCACATTTAAAGAATAAGGAAAGCTTTCAACCACAGAATGATTTCATAGGCCTTAGAAGGGCCCTGCATGAAAATGTGCACATGTCGTGAGTGTCTTACCAGCTCACAGTAACCTACCTTCTCTGGAAACGGGACCCTTTTCCATCCATGGCACCGGGCAACTAGTATCTGTGTGTGTACAGTTATCCTGCTCATAATCTCAGCACTTATTTGTCTATAGGATAATAATTGATCCATGATGGGAAAATCCAAATCTTTTGCCATTGAATTTGGAATTGGGACAGGGGATCTCTTTGTGATTGCTTCCACAACATAAAAAGTTGGGAGGTGGGGTGTGGCTATGTTTTCAAACATTTCAACCAAGGAGCTAAAAAGACTTCTGTTCAGATGGAAAAAATTTAAGTAGAAATCCAGTGATGGAATAAAAAGGAAGGAGCCTAAAGCCTTGTCAGGCTCTGCTTTTAATTCAGTTGTTTCTAAATCTTCTGTCCATTAGAGCCACCTGAAAATCTCCTAAAAATTCTAAAGCCCAGATCACACTACGGACTAATGAAATTGCTACATCTGTGGGTGGGACACTGGCATCAGTATTTTTAAATTTCTCTCAGTTATTCCAGTGTACAGATATGTTTGGAATAATTGTTCTAGTCTTCCTAAGGGTCCATCTATAGAACTACCACTAAGTTACATAAGCCATCCATATATCTTCATAATAATCTAAGTTGAGTTTTGCAAATTGCACATTTTACCAAGACTAAGTACTCAGTAGAGATTCAATTGTACAAACTAGGTTATCAGGCATGGATTTAACTTTTCATTCAATTTTTTATATATACATTATTATTACAAAAAATACCGTTAAAGTTGCATTTAAACACATTTAAAACATTGCAATATAGTGTTTATAATTGGATGAGCAAGAAATAAGGACAAACATTAGACTTTAGTAAACCAGGCATCTGGCAATGATGCTCCAAGATTTTTTTTTAAGTTTCCTGGTAGCCAAATAGAAAAGGGTAACTAGTTTGGTCACCCCATTGAAGTTACATATGACAAAAGTAAATTACCTAGAAATATAATTATTCCATTCTTGCGTTCTTTTGCTCTTGCACTGTTGTTTCCTCCTTATGTCTTTGTGAAGAAGAAGCAATGAAGTTGGGAGTGTGTGTTTGGGAGCAGGGACCAAAGCAAGTCCTGAAACCTACTCTTTCACAAATGCCTGCCGCATCAGATGTCTCCTATCCCTTGAGACTGGCTCTTAAGGTCAATCTAGGTAGAATTCAGGCTGTATTCTCACGTCTTTCTTTCTTTCTCTCTTTCTTTCTTTCTTTCTATTTTTTTTTTTTTTTTTTTTTTTTTTAGCTGAGTATCCAACCACCTACTCAATTCCAGCTCCCTTAAAATTTCCTGGCTATTAAATTAACTTCCTCTGCTTTAGAACCTCCTGGACTTTTGAAATACTTGACAAAAACAGGAGTCATTCAAATGTGCACAAGTGTCATACGGGAAAGCATGTTGTTATAAAATACAGATTCCTAGGTCCCACGCCCAGGAATTTGATTCAATTGGTCTGGAAAAGACTATAAGAATCTACATATTAAAAAAAAAAAAAAACTCCAGATAATATTGATGGAATCCACACCAGACTTGGAGAACACTGTCTTAGAAAGTTCTCCGAGTGTCTTCACTATTCTCACTCTTTTGTCTATATTCTCACCTGCTGACCGTATATGCTGAGCATTTATTATATTCTTAGCACTATACTGAGTCCTTTTTTATAAATAATTTTAATGCATTTTTATTAAAAGCCTTTGAGGTAAGTATTACTTCTGCTCTTTTACAGGAGAGGGAACTAAGGCTCAGGGATCTTAAACTAAAATGAATGTTTCAAGGTCACAAAATATATGTAAGTTATAAAGAAAAATAAGACACGTTTTCTTTTAAAAGAAAAAGATGAGCTTTAGTTGTGTAGGAATTTCTGTATCACGGAGTTTTGAAACAAACAGAATAATGTAGGACAGTCAATAGCTCATGCCTCAGTTTCTTCGTTGTCAAATTAAGGATGACACTGGTTTTAAATGAAGTTAGAAGACTCCGGGGAAACATGGCTTCCAGGTGCAAAATAAGATTAGCATGACAAGAAGCATAACAGATTGATCAAGCTGCTGGTTAGACACCCGGAGTTCTCATAAAACATCATCTTGCAGCACTAAATGCCAATCAATGAGGATTAAGTGGATTGAATTTTCCTTGGAGAAACATGAGTTTTTAAAATGAAAAGGAAAAAGTCTTGAATTAATAGCTACTAGGGGTTTTGCAGACACCATACTAAAGAAGCCAGTCATTTGATAAACTTACTATTGGAAAGGAAAACATCGAGTTTAGAGTCATGGGAGCATTGATTATAAAGTCTAGAGGAAACTTAATACATATTCATAAATATGTAGAATATCATAATTACCAAACAAAATCCTCAGTGTATCCTGGATATATGGAGGAAAATTAATCAGATTATTTCTCTGAAATTTCCATTTTATGGAAAGACATCTCAGGGGAATACACATACACACACATATTATACACATATAAACATACTCAGACTTCTTGCAGAAGAATGGAAAGCCCTATTTTATTGTAATTGAAGGCTAGTACATTGCACTTGGTCACCCTCAGACCATTCAGTTTACAAAGGTAGACCATGCAAGGACAGAGTTAAAACAAGTGATGACAACAATTAGATTATACCAATACAGGCTTTGACTTATGTCTAATATTTATCACACAGTCTCTAACCAAAGGCCTTACAAGTTGTTGCCAGGTATTGGGGTGGGGGAAACGGCTTACATTAATCAATACAAGCTATCTCAGGTAACAGAGATGCAGTGTAGTAGACTTGACCAGATATTTGGTAAGGATGTATAGTGTAGTACTTGTGCCCATAGCCGCATGGTCTACCCTGGCTCCTCAGCCTGGGATCCCACTTTTTTTTGTTACTTCCTGTTCTGAATTGTTGATGACGTCTCCTCCTCTTGACATTATGGCTTCAACTGGCTGGTGTTAACACCTAACTCTTCCAATCATAGTTGGCAGTTACCATTTGGATGTTTCTTTCTCATCTTAACCCTACATGTCCCAGTCTGTATTTAGGCTTCATGCTCAATAACAGATTAATTTTCTCTGCAAAATATACATATTTGTGATACTTTGTAGCTCTTAGATGGGAAGATGGCACTCTGGGGATACCTCTATGAACAAGGTTAGCATATTCTCTGCCCTCATGAAACACAGTCAAATAGAAAAGCTAGACAACACAGCAGCCCATTCCCATTAATGTTTTAAGAAATGTGGTGGGAAAGGTAGAAGAGAGGGACCCTGACATGCTCTGATGGAATCAGGGAAGGACTCCTGAGCCAGGTGAAATTTAATCTAAGAATAGAGGAGAGAAGGAGGTAGAGACAACAGAAATAAATGTTCAAGTAGAGAAAACAGGACATATGCATGCCTAGAAGTGAAGGGAGCCAGTGTCTTATAGACCCAGAAGAAAACTGAGTGGCTTGGGAAAAGATTCCACTAGAGATGTGGCTGAGAAGGACGCTAGAGGTATGGGCAAGGAGAAGATCTGGAAGGGCCTTGAAATCCATGAAAGGAATTTAGACTTCATTCTGAGGGCAAGAAGGGCCTATTAAAGGGTTTTTAGCAGAGTCAGGTAAGATAGTGAGAAAAATCGTTTGAAAAATTGTTCTTGTGGTATACAACAACAAAAAGGATTTCTTTTATCCTCTCCTGCAACAGGCAGCATTGAGATGGATTTTAGCAATTATCATTGTGCAGGAGGCTGGTCTGCAATGAAGGCTGGTCTACTTGGTTTCCTACTTGGGTACCATTAAAGAACAGTGGATCCGGGCCCAGTACAGCTTTTCCATCACCATGCTAGTGACAAGACTGGGAAGACCAAGTAAGTGGCATCTCTGAACAATAATAATCCTCAAGTGAAACATGCCATCCCTTACATAAGCAAGCAAGAAAAGACTGAGACAGGAACCAAAAAACAGATATTTTATATATCATGCCAAAGACCGCTGAGGGTAAGTAAAAACCTAAGAAATGTCATCTATCATCCATCCAGGCAATTGTCTGCTCTGACAGCTTATGCAGGGACCAAGGACGTATTGCTGGAAAGTGTGGAGGAGGGGAAGCATTCTGTGCTTCTGTGTCCTTAAAGGTGAGCTTCAGACTGGGAACATCATTCAATTTCTCTTCTGCAAGGATTCATTCATCTAAGAGTCATGCAAGATTTGCACTTTTAATTTAAATTGAAAATACTATGGAAGCTAACACGGATAAGTATAATAGATTTCAAACTAGGATTTTTAGAGCCCATGCTTTAGGGAATGTGCTTCAGTGCCAGATCCCCAAGACATGCTTCAACAAGAACAATTCCATTATTTCAGTTTGCATATTGGGATTGGGTAATATATTTCATTAAATAGGCAGTTCCACTGTTTGGGAAAAAAGTCCTGGAAAGAATTCATGTGGTGAAAAAGAACCTGAAGATTAAAAATTAATTAGCTATCTGACCTTTAACACTTCCCTTCTTCACCCTGAGCTATTATCTCCTCAACTATTAATAAATATCGAGGGACAAGTGTTTAGGTTTCTCGACAAGAAAGAAGACCTTTCTTCCCTAAATCATGATGAGGACTATTATATTCATAAAATGAGTTTGGCTGTGGAGTAAGACTCCCTGATTTCAAATGCGGGCTTTGCAACACATTTTGTGATCTTGGGCACCTTACCGCACCTATTTAGACTCACTTTTTAAGGTGAATTTACAGACTGAATTAGATAATATGTGAAATGTTTAGCTTAGCACTTAGTAGGTAGAGGTAACTGTTCAGAAGATGTGAAGCACATATAAACATGAAGTAGATAAATTCTAGGGTTCTTTTTAGATCCAAAATTCTGATATATATCCTGAAAACCAAAGTAATGCAAACTAAGATTATAACTACTTACTTTCTAGAGTTTACCTTCCTTGGAGAAATTTTTATCCTATTCTTTACTTTTGAAACGCCTTCTTGTTTTAAACTTATTTCAATTCACAAAATCTGCCTTTACTGTGTGATGTGGTTCTCCTTATTCCAAAATATGTCATTATCTTCATATTTTTAGTTAGTGGTTCTTAAAATATGGTGAAATTGTGAGTCTGTCCCTCAGGATTATCAACATATACATTCGAGTTTACACAGAACTTCAGACCTTAGTAAGAACCTTCATGCACATGTCTTAAAAAGCTTCATCTAATTCCATTCGCCAGTGTATTAATTCATCAAATATTTGCAGACTACTAAAAATTGGACGCACTCTTCTCTAGGTTCCAAGGATCTAAAATAAACAGACACAGTTATCTCTATAAGATTGTGTGTTTTATGGTTGCAGAGGTCCACAGCTCAGAGAGCCACACACACATAGACAATTCAAAAGACAAATAGTGGCTGCTATTGTGACATAGAGGTTGGAGGAGGAAACTGACATATCCAAAGGCACACAGCTAATAAGTTTTTCCCAATCTATTTTTTCTTCTACGTAAGGTCACAAAAGCTGCTAACATTTGAGTTCTACTTCCTTCCCTCTGAAGGACATTGGAAGCTTTAGAGGACATTTGATGGTGCTTGACTAGTAGCATTAAAACACTGCATTCCCCGGACATGGTCCATAAATCACCAAGTGAGTGAGATCCAGAGAGTGGGCCAGTGTGAACAGGATGCATCGAGTGATACCCACCAAGATGATGTTGGAGATTCGCAGGCTATATACGACAGGGTCAATACCAAGCATGGCAGGTGCTTCCTCTTTGTTCGTTTATTGCCCAGGAAGAGGGTGGAAGACATTTCTGCCCTAAGTCATGATGAGAACTATTATGAAACTAGTTTGGCTGTGGAGTAAGACTCCCCGGTTTCAAATGCAGGCTTTGCAAGGCGGTTTGTGACCCCAAGCACCTTACTTCACCTCTTCAGACTCACTTTTTACGGTGAGTCTACAGATTGAATGAGATAATATGTGAAATGCTTAGCTTACCATTTAGTAGAGTAATTATTCAAAAGATGTGAAACATGTGAAATTATAATTACTATGTTTTATCTCATCTTGGTTTAGCCCATTTTAGTTTACAATATTGCACTGAGGTGGGGAGGTGGAAGGGAGGAATTCACACCAAGGGTGTTTAATCACTCAGATGTATTATTGTCTTCAAACTCTCTGTAGAGGACACTTCACCTTATTGCCTGTACTTGGGACAGACCACTTTTCATCACCATCCTTGGCACACCATTGAAATATTATTTTACCAACATTAATGCAGTTTCTCTTCACAACAATCTTGCTAATCAGGCAGTAGTATTCGATTTTTTAGATATTAAAACTGAGGCATGGGGAGCTAAAGTCATGATAATCATATTAGTAATCATTGTTACTTAATAGTAGTCACTGTATGTTCTGCATGGCACAAATTTCTTAAAATGTACTTTTACAGTGGACTCTCCTCTAAACTCTGTGAAGCAGATTGTTTGTCCTTCCTCAGGTGGAGAAACTGGAATTCCTAGAGATCAGTCACCTTGCTTAAGGATAAGAGTGAAGCTAGAATAAAAGTGTAAGTCTGTCTGGAGTTCTACCGTTCCAATCCTGAGAAATTCCTCGGGTTACTGAGTAACTTGGTGGCAATGCCACTAGGACATTTTGAGTCCTGGTTTCCCAATTATTTCTGCTTCAACATCCCAGGAGTCTTGGGGTATATTAGTTTGCTAGGACAAAGACTGGGTGGTTTAAACAAGATAAATTTATTTTCTTACAGTTCTGGAGGCTAAAGTCCAAGATCAAGGTGTTGGCAGGGTTGGTGTCTTCTGAGGCCTCTCTCTCTGGATTGTAGATAACCATCTTCTCCCTGTGTCTTCACAGGGCCTTCCCTCAGTAAGTGCCTGTGTCTTAATATCCTCTTCTTACAAGACCACCAGTCATAACGGATTAGTATCTACCCTAATGACCTCATGGTAATTTAATTACCTCTTTAAAGGCCCTATCTCCAAATACAGTAACATTCTGAAGTACCAGGGATTAAGATGTCAACATATAAATGTGGGTAGGAGGATGATTTAGCCCATGACAGGAGAACCTTGACTTTTTATTAGTCTTTGGTCACCATTGTCTCTTTGCCAAAGGAAATGTTTCAGTTATTGCAAATATCCCCATATTTTAGAAAGGACATCAGCTGTGACCCAAAACAAAGGACACCATCCAACTGATATAAAATAAGTACTGGTCTTTAATGGAGAAGTTTTAGAAAGGATTGGATAGAAAGTGAGTTCATGAAATAAAAACATATAGCCATTGTTATATGCAATTTTATTTTCATTATCTTAGTTAACCCTTGCAATTAAGATACAAGATAATTGCTATGATAATATACAGAGAAAGAATACAAACTGTCTTAAAAATTAATTGATATTAAAATATTTATCCTTGGTAGATGTGACTTCATCAATCAAGCATTATTGATTACATATGAGACATCAGGCACTATGCTAGGTGCACAGGTGGTTGAGGACTTTTCAATATGGAATACTTTAAGAGGAATAAAGACCAGGGCTTAGAGGGGCACAATCATTAAACATGACACCTTGGTGGCCAGGAATTCCTCGCCACATCCTAGGGCTACATAACATGTAGAAGTATTGGGCATTGAATTGATTAACCTAATATTTTCCCATTTTTTGTGACAATTTTTTTTTAAATTCTCCCATCAATTGATACAAATGAGTTTGGTGCAGCACCTATTGTATCTCTTTTTATTTCAGAGAAAGGGTGTTATAGGAGTACCCTAATTCTTTATATCCCATGATAGTACTATGTTCCTTTGCATTAGTTCAAGCCAGGCTTTACCTATCTTAGGCTCCAAGGTCAACTGTGAATGAACCAATCTGTTGGTAGGATTCTATCTTTCTCATCTATATATAATTGTAGAGATGACTGTCACCTGAGCTCATAGATAGTGACAGAGTTGGGACAGAGTTGAGCAGGTTCTGCCTGGCAGAGGCCACATGTATAAGCCGATGATAGTATGGTGACAGAGAAGTGTTTTCCGATAGAGAAAAACAGGCAGTGTCCATATGGTGGAGGTCAGAGAGTCAAGTCACACAAGAGTAACGGACAGAACTAGAGGTCTTTGATTTTTGGACAGAAACAATTGACTCAATGCTTTTATTCAGAGTCCATATCTTTCTAAAGAAACCTGGAATTAGCCTTCTTAGTCACATGTGTGCCTTGTTCTGATCAAATTAAACACAGACTTTAATATTTGAATCAGGTGTTGAACATGAAGGGCATTAGCTTTCCCTGGCTTGCTTTTCAACACCCCTGTAGCCTGTTTACATTCATAGTACTGACCCTATTTTTCTGATTGTTAAGTACTGTGATATTTACTTGGAGTCTTAGATTTTTCTCTGCTGCAGTTTTGCATATGGCCAAGCCAATCCAGTATGGAATTCGGAGAGTTTTGTAGGTCAGCCAGCATATAATGCTCTGCGATTTTCTTTATTATTGAATGTTTTTATATCAGAACAAATTTGTCTTTCACATTGGTCAAGGTTGCTACAATTCTAATACGTCTTCCCAAGACCACGGCAGTCGTTTCTCACAATCTCTGCTTCAAATAGTGCCTTATTAAAAAAAAAAAAAAAAAAAAAGATGGGGCAAGCATCATTAAGAATAGGATGGATAGATTCTTGCTGAGGAGGTAAGTCACTCCTGTGGGAAAGAGACATTTATGATCTGGCATATGGTGAACATTCTCTTCTGTGCTAGTGAGGGTAGGCTCTTGTTGGGTGTAATTAACAATTAATTGTGCCCAACAGTTCAATAATAATTCAGATGGAAACAAAAATGCAAAAGGATTCTTAATTCCTGGGGCCTTATACTTGGCAACAAATAGTTAGAACCTAAGTTTCATTTTGGGGAATGGCACTGCTATTTATTTATTTATTTAAAATATTCCCTTCCTCTCTTTGTCTGACCTTCCCTCCTCCACCCTTGGCTTTTGACATTCTGTCTCTGTCTCTGTCTTTCTGTCTTTCTCTTCCCCCTCGTCTGTTTTGGTCTATCTGTCTGTGTGTGTCTCCCTGTCTGTCTCCCTGTCTGTCTCTCTTTTCAATCAATCTTTGAGATTCTCCCTCAGCTCCTCAGTCTCTTTCTTCATTTTACCGACGACCGAGCTGTCTCTGAGTGAAGATTTCTCAATCTGGAAAGGCAGACCAAAGACTGTAGCTGTAGTGCATCTCAGTGTGAGATGACAGGGAACTAGGAAGAATGAGGTTATTTTATGCCCGCATCAACACAAAATACAAACACATGCCATTACTTGCTTAATTGACAATTCTCTCCGTATTCCCATTTCTAAATGTTCAGAGTGAGAAGGTTGAGATTAGTGGAAAAATGCGGGGTTTGGCTGGAGGAGTGTTCTTCCTATTCTTCCTGAAGGATGCTAGACAACCAACAGATATCCTTTACCCTGTCTACAATTTGCTGCGAGGAGAAGAGCAAACTCAGCAGTTTTTGCAAAATTACCAACACAGCAAGAAAGGCAGGCAAACAGATTGCTTAGATGGACTGACTTTTAATAACTGGATCTATCAAGTCCCAGATTTGCTGCTTGCTGGGAGACTTCAAAGTGGGCCTGCTTTTAAATATTTGATTTCCACAAATTAGGGAAAACCCTCTGAAACATTTAGCAGTGTGGGCCACACTTTGAGAGACAGGGAGGCTGACTTTGATGCCACCTTCAGTGGCACGATTTCACCATCTTCGCAGGGTACCATCACTCAACTCCTTTTCTTTAGATTGATTTTGAACCAGGGTGGTTGCCAACATGCCAACTGTTTGTAACTACCGACCTGCTCCCTACCCTTCTCAACCCTGCTCTGGCCCCAAGGGGCTGACTGTTATTGACTGCGTCAGTGAGCTCCTTTGCTGGTGGCTTCTGGTGGGTGCAGCCAATGGGAGGTATTGACAACCAACCTGGAGGGCAGGAGAAAAATGAGGTTGGGGTATTTATTTCTCAGGTCTCCGTCTTTCCGGTTACTGTGGCTTGGTTCCATCTCTTTATGTAATAGAAGCCTGTTACAGAACTAACAGGCCTCCTGTTAGGTGGCCCTTTGTTATTACTAAGTATTAATCTCTGCAGATTCCTAAAGCTGCTTAACAACCTTGTCTCTTTAGACCAGGGGCATTGATAGTGCCTTGCTCTTACTAATACCGGAGCATTTTCTCAATTCTTATTAGTTTTCCTTAACACTACCCACCTGATTATTAACAGTCCCTACATCAAACTCTCCTAAACATCCCTTTTTCAGGGTGCCAATTCTTTCCTATGACCTATGGACCAAAGGGTAGGGATTATTCATACAGTCAGATGAGAGTAAAGGTACTGATGTCATATATAAGTAGCTTTGAATTGACACATGTAGTGTAGAGGCCTAGGGAGATCGAGTGCTTTACTCAAGGTCACAAAGAGAGTCATTAATGGAACCAGAATTAAAATCCATCTTCTTCAGAATCTATTTGACACATAATCCCACATGTGTTCCATGGAACACTAGCCCCATACGTTTGCCGTAATCTAGAAGATGGGAGAACAATATATACTATAAATATCTTGGGGAGTCACAAAACACATTACCATTTTATAGGCTTTGAGAAATCCTGTAGTACAGAAACTGGTTAAACTCAATTTTGTTTAAACCAGAATTTACCCCAGATATCTTACTGCAGAGCCTTCCTTTTTCTTTCTCACAACACCCAATTGCATCCCATGGACATAATGATCTGTGAAATCCAGATTGGATTTCTCTGCTCCCCTAAGCATGCTGGAAAAAGAGTACCACTCCAGTACTCCTGAGTTTATGCCTCCTTCTTCCAAGCTCCCAGCACAGAGTGAGTTGAATGTCTCAGTCCAGATACAATAATGGAGTGGGCTTTGTGATAGAGCTTGGCTTGGGTTGCGTCCAATGCAATGTGTCTCTGGTGGGGGCCGGGGGGGTGGTCCACACAGTTGAAACATGGCTACTGGGACATAGCCCTTGAGTTGGGGGACGTGCCCAGAAATGGAAGTGAATTCTGGCTTTCACATATATCCCCAAATACATCTGTATCATTATTTTCCAAAGGTATAGTCTAGTGATTCTCATAGCTCAAAAAGACAATGTTTCGTTTGCTTGTTTGTTTTAAATCTGGATAGATTAATTATCGAACAATGAAGTCAAAGTATATACAAACCAAAAATATTTCTCCTGAAAGCAGATACTTGCTTTTCTGTCCCATCCTGTAGGCAAATGACTGTACACACACACACACACACACACACACACGTGTGTGTTTGGCTCAGTACCCCTTAGACACCATTCTCTATTTCCTCCTGGTCAATAGTGCCACTTAGCCTTAATGCAATTTCTGCTTTAGTCATCACAACTCAAGGTGAGGGGAGAAAAGGAAAGGAACCAGCAAGTATCGAATACCTACATATGCCGACTCCTTTGCATCTCACTTCTCTCCTTTATTACTCAGCACTTCCCCCATGAGAAACCTGAGGATGGGCACATTTATGTTACTTCCCCAATGCTGTAAAACTAACACAGGTTTTAAATTACTGCCTGACTTGCCAACATTCATTCCTTTATTCTGCAGATATTCAATGATGCCTGCTGTTAACAAAGCGTTGTTGCAGACACTGATGGTACAGAGATGTTTAAAAAATGCAACAGAGATGACCTAGATCCAATAACCAAAGTATATCCACGGTACCAGGGAGGCCACAGAAGGGACAGTGGCCAACTTTATAGAAGCAGTAAAGAAAGAAGCTGAGTGTTACGGTGAGTCTTGAAAGCAGTAAGTGTGTGGTTGAACATGGAAAGACAGGGCATTTCAGGCAGAGGAAAGCACCATGAGCAAAGGCAGGTAGCATGATCTGGCATTGTGTGTTTGGGAAACTGTGATTCATTTGAGTTGGTTGAAACAGAAAATGCAAGAAGAAAATGTAGAGAACGGAAGCTGGATCTGTAGAGTATTCTGAAGGGCTTAGAGACTATGCTAGGGGATCATATAACATGTAAAAATATGCAGATCATATGATGACTATGATGACTTGTAAACATTGCACAAAGGAGATAGCATTCTGGTCTTGGTATGTTGTAAAACAATGAAACAAAAGAGCAACAGTTATGGTTGTACATCCACTTTCAGTTACTCAAGTGCCTTTTTGCTGGAAGTATACACATAGGAGGCTAGACTGCACAACTAATTCAGGCTTGCTTTGAATAGGGCATTCAGTCTGAATTTTGAACAGATGATCTGCCCACAATTAATATTTTGTCAGGGTCACCTCTACAGGTCAATTGAGAGAACTCTGGATGGGTGACAATGTTCTCTTAACAATACCCATAGAGTTTTTCTCCAAAATCATGCTGTTTTCTAAATGAATTTACAGGGAAACAAAATTGGTTTGTTTTAGGACCACTAATAGGGAGTTGATTTTCTTTTCTCAAGTTCCCCAAAGGGGTTGTAAACATGCGTGTTTAACACTGTTCCTGCCCATGGGCTGTTAAGCTCTCTCAGGACCGCTTAACCAGAAAGAGCTGCTGCAGTCCCACTTCTGTATGCTAATTGATAATACTTATTTATTCTTTTTAACAATGCTTTTCTTTTTGCTGAATGTTATTTGAATTGGTTGCACTTTAAATTGGAATGAGGAGGAGAGCAGTGCCAAATATTTGCAGCTAGATACAACCCTCAAAGAGAAGGCAGGTTATAAAGCTGTTGAGGTATTTCAGTTTTGGGTTTCAGGTTTCCATCTTGCAAACCAAAGAGGGCATTATCAAACCTTACTTAATTTTCAAACTTTCCACAACGCAATTTAGGGAGAAAAAAGAATAAAGCCTGCATTGATATCTCTCAATTTGGCTTTTGTTTCTTTAATCACTCATTCTCTGGTGACTTCATCCAATATGCAATGAGTATTTCCTATTTATAACACATAGAACTAGGCACTGTGATTTTGAGATGGTCATATGTGAATGCTGCCCTTAGGAATTGTTCCACTAGACTGGAAGTTCTCTGAAGGTAGGCACTGTGTCTGTTTTGTCCACTATTAAGTCTCTATATCCTAAGAACATTCTGGGCACGTAGTAAATGTTAGGAATTTAGATGGGGATATAATCCTACCACTCAGCTTTCCTTTGGTAGAAGCAAAATAAGTCTTTTCATGACCCCATCTGAAGGAGCCATATCTGTAGGAAAAAAAAATAGTTGCATTCTAACAGAATAGTCTCTGAATAAAATTCAGGAAAGCATCAGACAGTATTCAATGCAAAGCTTTGAAACAACTTGTGTGGGAGAACATGAATTTCATTTTCTTCTCTGAATTCAAGACTGCATCTGTGGAAAGGCCGTCTTACCTTTTCAATTAGAGGTAACAGAATTGAAATACAGGAATCTGGGAGTGATAGTCCCACTTCAATTTTCCAGGTCCTTACAAAATATTTTTGCCATAGCACCTCCATGAAGATGAAGAAGGCTGGAAGAAGTCCAAAAGTGCTCTGCTGAAATTTACCTAAATTACTTGAGCAAGTTTAGGAGGGGCTTAACACCTGGGCACTAATCTTTGAACTCCCAATGGCTCTGCCCACAGATAAACCACAGCCTAACAAATACCTTAGGCACTGTGCATTCAAAGTAAATCTCCTCACTTTTGAAGGGCCTTGACTAATGGGCTAAGAAGTTGGAGCTTTATCCTGTAAGCTACAGGGAGCTATCACACCTACTATGGCAATCATAATAAAGAGCAATACAAGGGGGTTTCTTTGTGATGATGGAATAGGGGAATACCTTCATTGTAGTGCTGGTTACATACATTTAGACAAGGGATTAAATCACATAGAATTTTACACACATACACATATACAAGTGTATAAAAACTGGTGAAAACTAAGGCCTGCAGTCTACTTACCACTATTGTACCGATGGTGGTTTCCTGGTTTTGGTACAGTACTGGAGTTATACAAGATGTCGCCACCAGGGAAGCTAGGTAAGGTTTCTTGGGACTCTATGTACTATTTTATCAACTTCCCTTGAATCTCTAATTATTTCAAAATAAAAATTTGAGAGAGGGAGGGAGGAAGAGGAGGAGAGAGAGATTATAGCACCCCCACAATAAAATGCTATGCTATGAGCTATGCTTTAGGAAGTTCAGACTGTTGGCAGTAAGATGAGTTGTGATGGGAAATGACCAGAGGCTAAGTCTCCATATGGAATCTCATGCCTTTACATAGCAAAAAGGTATTTTTTGATAATACATTAGCAAAATTCCATTTTTCTAACTCAAAAAGTAGACTCTGAGGAGAGAGAAGTGAACATATCAAAGACCAAAAAAAAAAAAAAGATTCAAATGAAAAAATAATTATTTCAATCATGTGTTTAAGTTTGGAACACACACCACAGGAGAACAGCCTGAAGCCAGGAGAAATCTGTATGTGACAGATTCCAGGGGGGCTGCATTTGGAAATTTTAGAATGACTCTCTTTGAGATCACAGGATGAAGAGAAGGCAGTTGTCAATTTCTCTTACATCTCTTACAGTCTCTGCTACTCTTTAATAGCATGCCACTTTTAGTTAAATGCTTTATGGACTCAGGACAAAATATAACCTAGAAGGGAAGCATCTCACAAGAAGAAATACCTTTATGCAAAGACATTTTTAATACTTTAATGTAGTGTCACACATTTTCTGTATTTTTATAATTATAATTATTTGAAAGAATTATTGATTGGTTCTTTAATTAGCTTGGTTATATGTAATAATAAATTGATTCCTTATTAACTTCAGTTTACTCTGAGGAAAGTGAGGCAGAGTACTTAAACGACTGCCACTTATATCATCCTGAACCAGAATAGCGCTGAGATTAGAACCTTGATCTCTGGAAGTACCACAGCCAAGCCATTATTCTCTGTGACCAGGCTAAGCTCTGGTTTCCAAGAAGCATCAGAACAAACACATTATGCCTAATAACGCGTGGAAAAAAATGGACCTAACCTATGTGTTCTCAGAAAAATGTGAAGATACGTATTTTTCACATATTTGGCAGATGAAATTACGACCATTTGCATGGAGCTTTCAAACAGATCGCATTCCAAGTGTGTTAAAAATAACAGAAGTTGCAAGTCTCTGTAATTGTGTTCAAAGCCAACCTTTAGAGTTAATTGCACACTGAGGACTTTCCTAGAGAAACCAACAAATGCCACCATGGCCCCTTCCCAAAGACTCAGTTTCCTCCAACACGCAAAATAATGGTGATATTTTTAGATAAATTGACCAAGAGAAGAAAAAATAATTCCACAAATATGATAACTTACTGTATTACTGACATTACAATGTTTGGGGAAATATTGTCTTGTTAATAAAGGGTGAAGGGCAAATTGGATCTTTATGGAAAAACAAAACATTGAGCTCTACCTTATACCTCATACACAAAATTAAATGTCAAATGGATTGCTGACCTAAAAGTAAAACAGAAACAATAAAGATTTAGAGAAATCATAGGAGAGTATTTTTTAAACCTTGTCATAGGTAGAGATTTTTAAACATAAAGCAATAACCAAAAGAAAATATGGATTAAATTATGATAAAGTTAAGTATTTTTAGTCCACCAGAAGAAAGCATTATAAAAGTACAAACTCCATGTCAACATAGGAGAAGGCATTTGCTATGCATTTTATCCAATAAAGGATACTCTGTCAAAGAAATACATAGGAACATCTACAAATAAATTAAAGAGAGAGAGAGAGATCAGGCATACAAATGGGTAAAAAGCTTGAATTGGTACTTTACGGAAGAAGATATCTTTACGGTCAATACACAAGTAAAGACGATCAGTTTTATTAGTAATCAGGGAAATACAAGTTAAAACTATAGTGCCTCATTGCCACCAGAATGACTCAGAAAAAAAAAAAAAAAGCAGAAAATATAAAGTATTGTTGAGGATGTATGTGGTGCAATTAAAAACCCTGCCAGCAGGTATGGTAAAAAATAGAACACACACTTTAGGACACTGCCAGTGTCCAGTAAGGCTGAGCATATGCATTTCCTACGGTCCAGCAGCTGAATTGTTAGGTATGTGTGCGTTAGAAATATACGCATATGTTCACTGTTAGACGAATCCTAGAAAGCTCACCCAACTATTAGTACTCACAGTCCCAAATAGGAAACTGTCCAAGTGGCAACCATCAAAATAAATTAATGAATTAACACAAAGGAATACTACACAGCAATCCAAATGAAAGATCCACACAAAACGCGAATGAATCTCCTGAATACGATATTGAACAGAAGAAATAGATCAGACACAAATGAGTACATATTTGTATTGCCTCCATTTATATAAAGTAAAAAAAAAAAAAAAGAAAGAAACAAACAAAAAAGGCACATCTACCGTCTGCTGTTTTTGTGGGGTGGTAGTGATAGCAAGCGTACAAAAGAGAGAGATTTGGGGGGTGGAGATGATTTTCTGTTCTTGATTTGGGAGGTGGTTACATGGTTTGTTCAGTTTGTGGACATTCATGGAATAATATATTTAGAATATGTGACCCTGTTTAGGTGTATATTATATTTCCATTTTAAAAGCTTATTACCTAGACACTTTTCACATTTGTCATTCATTCTTCACATAGTTTGAGAATCCTCCATGTTCCAGGCGGATTTCCAGGCAACGGGATTACTCTTATGAGCAATCCAGGAGGTTTGCTTATAAGATTCTTCCTCTTTAATGTTCGTACCCCCATATTATTCTGAAATTTAAAAAATAATAAAAAATAAAGTAAAACAAAATAATAATAAATCCCTTCTCTTGTCCAGGTTTTCAATATCTCTTTCCTGGGTTATTGCAACAATCTCCTAACTCTTTGCTGTGGGTCTCTCCCCTTTAAAATCCACTCTCCACATTACAGGGAAGTGGATTTTCTAAATGCAATGCTTTCTAAATGCAATCTTTCTAAAATGCAATACTCTTCATATGTCTCCTGGCACACACAATAGAATTTGAGTTTCTGGAAAATAATTATAAAAAATAAGATCAATAATAACATAGCTAACAGTTATTGAAATATGTGCTAATAACTATCATTTTATTTAATTATGAAAGTAAGGATCTATTTGGGGGTGTAGATCATTGACTGCATTTTACAAATGAGAACACTAAGGCACAGAGAGGATAATCCACTTGCCTAAGGTCACACAGCAAGTAAGTGGAAAGAATAAGAACTTAAACTGAGGTAGGTCTTTCTGTGGCATTCATGCTTGTAACCTCATTTTACCTGTTAGAGACTTCACAGAGTTCCTGCTTCAATCCCTTACTCACCTGAAAATCCTACACTCTAGCAATTCAACCTGCTTATAGTACCCCAGCTTTTTTCAGCCACCCCAATTCTCTGTTCTTCTGACTTACGCTCTTTTTCGCTCCTTGGCCAACTTGCATTAGTGTCTTTTTCTCCAATCCTTTCTGGCTGTTATAATCACTATCCTCTGCATGATTCCTTATGTACTGTCTTTGTTCAAAAATCTCCCGTCTCCTTTCTTGCCAACAAGTGAAAGGTCAAACTTCTTACATCTGATTGTCGTGGCCTTTCATAATGTGACCCAAACCTGAATTTCCACACACATATCTAATTAATCCTGTCCCTTCTGTGAAATTCAATTTATTCTCAATTCCTTTTTGTTTTCCATGCCTTTGATCTTCTGGTGCCACTTTTCTTGAACCCCTCCCTCCATCTCTAGACGTCCATATCGTACCTTCCTCCACACCCACCCACAGGCTGCCTTCTTCAAAGAGTCTGTGCTTATGACCAGAGCCGTCCCTCGTTCTTCTCAAGTCGGATTAGGCGCCCTCCTCTGGTGTTCTGTCGGACTGTGTTGTCATCTCCCGTTACAATGTTACAGTTATTTCTTTCTACGTGACCTTATAGTACAGCGCCTGTACCTTCCTACCAACCTTTACCCCCAACCCCCTACACAATTATCCTTAGTGCCTAGAATACAGTAGATGCCCAGTTCAAATCTATTTAACTAAATTGACAAACAGGTGCTGTTGGAGCCCGATTTCAGTTTTTAATGAACAAAATGGACATACACATTTACACAGTGCTCAATGATTGCACAATTACCTCTCTATGCCTTATTTCATATGACATTTTTTACCATTGTCAAAATTAGGTCTCTGATGTTTCTTATTATTAACATTAATATCTTCCCTTCCTATTTAAGTTTTACAGGGTAAACTCCCTAGAATAAAGAGGACCCAAGGGGCACCATCTCACCAGGAGACAATGGAGAGAAGATAAATGACCTGGAAGAGGAGACTCATAGGAGTCACCTGGACAAGGCTTCCTCTTGCTGAACTCTCAGCTGCAAAACCTCTGGGCACTCATAGGCTCCAGAAAAGTGAGGTGGAACCCTAGAAAGCTGGTGGGGCTTGTGGGGCTGAGAGGCATGGGCTCAATTCAACTGGCTCCAGCAGTTAGGAGAGTGTTAAAAATATACCTAGATACGTTGTATTTATAGGTAATTATTTAATAAAAATCAGGTATCAGGCACTGTGCTAGGTGGCAAAGACACGGATTTTGTTTTTTGCTGTCACCAAGCACACAGCCGAGTGAGTAACTCAGTTTTTTAAGTGAATTAAACCGCTCAGATATATAATTATAAGACGCAGTAGGAATGCGAGTCAGCAATCACCTTTGAGGGCATTTTGTCCAGAAAAAATGAAAACATGTTCATACCTGAGTGCTCACAGATACCTTACTTACAATCTACAAAAAACATAAAAAAACAAAAACAAAAACAAAAAAAACCCCACCAAATTCAGATGTTGTTCAGTGGTGGCGAATGATTAAACAAAGTGTAGTGTATCCGTACCATAGAATGCAGAAGAAAGATCAATTGGTGCACATAAAAACTTGAATTAATCTCATGGAATTATTCTCAGTAAAAAAAGTCATTTCCAAAAGGTTGTATAAAGGATGATTCTATTTATAACATTTTAAAATGGCAAAATCATTAAAACGGAAAACGTATTGGTGGTTGCTAGGGGCTAGGGATGGTGGGGGCGGTTCAGGGGCAGGCATGAGAGAGGGAGGTGAAGGTGACCATAAAAGGAAACCACTTACATAGTGAGGGACTGTTCTATGTCTTGACTGTGCTACTGTGTACATAAACCTACCTACATAACAAAAGTGAAGAGGACTGAACACACACATACATACACATGTATAAGTATAATTAGGGAAATATAAATAAGATCGGTAGAGTATGTTAATATTGACATCTTGGCTGTGAGATCGAATTATAGTTTTGCCAGAAGTTACCATTGGGGATATCTGGATAAAGGGTACACAGGGTCTCACTCTATTATTTCTCATAACTTCATACGAATTTACAATGATCTCAAAATAAAACATTTAATTAAAATGCAATATGAACTATAAAAGAATACATTTGATGGATTAAGATATACAACAGAGGGCTTTGATCTAGCCTAGGGCAACCAGGAAAATCTCTCCTGCAGACAGGACACTTGATGTCAGGTCAGATGGATGAGGATGTGTGATCTAGGCAAATAGGGGTGGAAGGGAACATGATGTGTTCTAATCACTGAAAGTAATTGCACTTTCAGTGCAAAAATACAGAATAGTACATGATAAATAGTACATGATAAACTATTGATAAACAATAGCAAAAATACAGAATAGTACATGATAAACTAAAGAGGTTAAGTGGAATTTCCTATCATTCGGCCCATTATAGGCCATTTTAAGGGCTGATTCTCTACTCTGTATGTTCTTAAAATGCTATTATAGAAGGAATGCAATGGGTTACTCTGGGTGACTTCAGAGAATAAAATAACCTCCCCTAGAAATGTTAAGGTGATCATTTTTACTAGAACTTTCTAAAAACCAAAGCTTTCTAAACTCCTTTTCATATGGGAATGAGTTATAAAATAGTGAATTCCCTGTATCTAGAGAAATTTGATCTGACTAGTTGACCATCATGATATAGGACATATATAACCATTAGGAACTAGATTGAAATAGATGATTTCTAAGTTTCCCATCCTTCTCTATGAGATTATATTTTAGTGTTCATTTTTCACAGGATTATGGAAAAACAAAGGGCAGGCAGGATTTGAGAAAGGTATCTGGAAAATTATCATAGCATCTTGGGCTGATTTCAGCACTTGTTCTAATGAGTAATCATTGCATTCCAGTTGCAAAACCAGAAGCGTGGTAAGTCGTAATACGTATGACATCACAGAGGACTTTAAACGTGATGCCCTGGTCCCTGGTCCCCACGGTCATCTCCTGAGTGGATGAGTCATTTCTTAATGGTCTGCATTTCAGGCTACTCAGTCTGGGTTGGGTTATAAACACAAGCCCTTCTATTAATTTCAAATGATGCATTTCTATCTATGGCTATGAATAAAACAGATCAATGCCACCCGCATGTTTTATTGGGCCTCCTGTGAAATGAATCTGTAGGGAGACAGCTAGCAGGATGGAGCTGACATGCAGATGAGATTTGTAAGTGAGGACGTATTGATTATTTCCATCTCAGCTCAGGCAGTAATTCCACCAGACCTGCTTTCCCTGTTTGAGCTCATTATTTATGCCATAAAAACACTATCTCAATGATAATAACAGGCTTCATTTACAAGCCAGAACGTAAAGCACCAGCGCTTAAGATTTCAAAACGTAGGAGAAGAGGGAGAGAGAAACTTCACAAGTCCTAGAGAGACGCAAAACTGCCAAGGCTCATCTTGCAGCGTTTATTCCCTCAAAAAGGCAAGAATAAGAGCAGGCACTAGATTACCAGACTGTTTATTAATAATTCCAGACTTGTGCAAGGGTTGGATTGGTGAAGGGTTGGATTTGCTCAGAACTTTCTCCATAGTAAGCACATTCTTATTGACACCCGATTTTTACTTTGCCATGCTACTACCTCTGTTCAATGGGTGGGGATACTTTTAGGGGGTGCCCTCTTGCACTTGGATTTGTTAATCCTCAAATACTCACCCAAGGGCCCACTCAAATGGAATCACATTCAGAAAATGAATGATTCTTCAAAGTAATGTTTTAAAGGGGTTATTCCAGTACCGAACATGGCCTACATCTATGGTTTTTCCATGAATATTTTTATAATTTCTCTCTTTAAGGCAAATCCAATATAGGTGGTTCCATTCAGGTCAACAAATAGTTATGGTGCACACATGTTCTTTGCACTGCCCTTGGGAGCTAGGGAAGGTTTCCCAATTGACCAAGTCATTGTTCTTGCGATCAGAGAGTTTATAACTTGGGCAGGGGTTTACATACAGAAAGAGGGCCTCAACACACATGGACAAAGAGTCTAAGGAGGGGGAAATAATGACAACAGGGAAATATAGGAACGCTTACAGAAATAGATCACACTTAGCTGGGTCTTCAAATTGGTAGTATCATTTTGCTATATTTTTCTTTTCATTAAAAGTGCTTAGTTCCCTTTAGCACAAGAACAGTATGTTTATTAGGGAAATTTGAGAAATTAATTGAGAAATTAATTTGAGAAATTATAGCTATGTAGGAAAATAAAAGAAAATAAAGGCTAAGTCATTATCTCATCACACAGAGACAATTACCATTGATAGTTTAGTGTGTGTTCTTCGACACCTTTTGCCATTTAGATTTTATTTACAAAAAATAGATGTGTATTTTACACAATGTTTTGTGCCTGTTAGATGTGTATTTTACACAATGTTTTGTGCCTGTGTGTTTTCTGCCTAAGAATGTGTCATGGACATCTTTTTAGGTTATTGCACATTACTCTCTATCATTTTAATCATAATACTAAAAGGTTTCCTTTGTTGGGATGTCTCATATCATATTTAACTGATTTGCTAATATTGGGCATTTAGTATTAACAATGGCACTGCTACTGAAAATAATATTCTGAATATACACTGTAGATTCTAGGTATTTACACCATGATGATGGCTTTAGAATAAATGGCTAAAACTGGAATTGCCAGGTAAAAGACATTTTTACAGTTGAGAAGTACAGCTATGTCATCTTTGAGAAGTGGTCTATCAATCTGCTGCAAGGAGCATGCTCTGCACAACGTGCCTACAGGAGCAAGCTCTGCCCTGTGCAAAGCCCTGCAATGGTCAGGGCTGCAATGGGAGTTTTAGGAAAAATCAATCAACCCGCAGATACGAGCCATGTTCCCTAGCACAACCCTTATTGATTTTTTTAAAGGGGATATTTTTGTCTCCACGTGTGCTATTTGTTGTCTTTTTTCTCAATTCATTCTGAACTCAGATGGGAGAAAGGGGTGCTATTTGTTAGCATTTCCTCAAAGAATTCAATGTGTATTGATGTAGGAAATTTAGTTAACCAATCTTCTGTTCAGGGGCATTGGAGTTATTTACACACTGTTTATTTGTTTGTTTGTTTTTAATCACACACAAAGCTGTGTAATTAACATATTTTCCTAAATAAACAAATGCAAGCATATCTGCAGGGAGTAATCCAAAAAAATGGAGTTTACTCCAGGAAAGGGTATGCATTTTTAAAGTTTAGATAAAACCACACAACCTTCCCCTCTTGTTTTACAGATTTTTATTTTTTTAGTAATTTATAATCTCATAAACAGTTACGCAAGATCCCATTTGTTCAACCATTGCCAATATGTGGTATTCTCAAACTCTGATCTATACCCTTCTGATAGGTGACAAACAGCATTTCATTAAAATTTAATTTGCATTTCCTTAATTGTGTGTGAGATTGTGCTCTTTTTCATGTTTATTGGCCATTTGTATGATTCTTTTTGTGGACTACCTGTTCATCTTCTTTGTCCACTTTTTATTAGGTCATTTGTTTTTCTCTTATTGATTTTTAAGAGCTCTTTGCATATTAATAAAGTCAGCCTTTCTCTGGATTATGTGCTGTGAATTATTCCTCCATTTGTTATTTGTCTTTTGATTGTAAGTAGGCACTTCTGTCTTTTTGTTTAGTATCACACAGTTAAATTTCCAGTTGCTTTTATGTCTTACATACATTAATCTGTTACTGACTAAATGATCCCTAGGAACAGGTATCACTTAGATTGAAAAAGAATATGATAGAAACACGATCATGAATTAGGAGAATATTACAATGATTCTGTTAAGGGGAAGACTGCGGTGATGGTAAAGAAATGGAGAAACAGCGGAGTGTAGATTCTTCAGAAAACAGGCACTGTCATGGAAGAACAGAAGGTGAGTGAAAATCAAGGAAGGTAAAATTCCGAGGTTGGAACATACACGCAGCTGGAAGTTGGTGCACACATTTTCCCTAAGGAAACCCCTTTGTTTTCCAGCCTCCCATGAGCTGTATTAATCTGGACTTGAAAACAATTCTGAGATATTAGACTATTTTCACTGTACAACACTATTCTGTTTTTGAAATGTCTACCACTCCTTTTCATCTCCTTGAGAATGAGAAACTTAATAAACTAATGTTGGCATAATAGAAGGGCAATGTCAGTTTTATAACTATAGTAGGCTGTTATTTATTTATGAATACATTAATTTTATGTCTTTTGATAACCTTTTGTAGTATTTTTTAATAATATTTATCAAAAATAATGATGATATATTTATTTAGGAGTATTTAACATTTATCTCTCACTTAGACCAAAAGCTTCATGAGGACATAAACCAGACATGGGTCTGGTTTTCTTCACTGTGTTTCTTGCACTTAGCACAAAGATTACACATACTAGCTATCCAATAAGTCCTTTTAAATGAATGGCTAGTGACTTCCATTCATACAATATTCCTTTAAGTTTGAATAAGGTTTTGTTTCTTATAAAACACATTCATATATAGTATTTTATTAGGACGTTGAATGTCACAATAACTCCATGGGTTAGGTTTTATCTCAATTTTATTGAGAAGGAAATTTAGGCTCAGATATGTGACATGGCATTTCCAAGATCATAGAAGAGAGTTAAATAATTTCTCCAAGCCACAGTATCCCCCAGTGCTTTTTCCACAGTGTCACACTTCAAGTTTAGAATCATCGATAAACTTTAACATGAAAAGGTTAAAAACTTCCTAAATGCTGCCAGACTTGGTAGTTCATAAGAATATATGTTTGCTGTATACAAATAATGAAAGGGTGATGCATCTTTGTTAGGTGGTTTATCCAATTGTTGTGGTGACTTTAATACTCAACGCCAGGGGTGTTATTTACTAATACTGCTATTGAGAACACAATCTAAATGGGACACTGGATTTTTTTTTTCCCAAAGTCAGTATGAAAAGAATGTGTCCTTATAGTAGAGAAAGAAAGCTTGAGCTTAGTCAGTAAGATGATCACAACAATTTATGACCCACTATGATTAAGTACACTTGCCTCTTAAGTAAAGTCGACCAGAATTACTAAGAAAGTAGAGTTTACTATGACACTGAAAATTGGATGGGAAGCTACTTCTGATCCAGCAGAGCCTGACCAGTGGGAAAACCCACAACACTAAGTTACTCAATCAACAACTATGTACTGCTTGCCTGGTTTGTGCCAAGACTTCTGAGATCCAGAGATTCCACAGCAGAGAAGAGGTGCAAAGTCTCTGCCCTGGGGAGGCATACATTCTAACAGGGTGACAGAGCCTGGACAGTGAACACATTAATAAACAAGAGCATAGCAGGTTCTCATCGCTGCTAAAAGGAAATATATTAGGAGGTAAATAAGGGTGTGGAGGACAACACACAATAGATTAGTCTGGGAAGGTCTTTCTGAGGAGGTAACAGTTAAGCTAAATCTGACTATTGGGCTAAGAGATCTGTTAGAAAAATATCCAAGGCAGAGCAAAAAAATATGAGTAAAAGTCAAGAGGCAGGAAGCTTTATGTTCACAAAACAGAGCAGAGGTTTTGAAGCTGGAGAACAAGAAGAAAAATGGAGCAGGATGCAGTCAAAGCAGCCAAGAGGGGCCGGGCCACGCAGGGCACAAGGGCATGGTAAGAAGTCTGGCTTGTCTTCATTACATGAGAAATCTTTGAAGAGTTTTAAATAGGGAGATATTGTAATCTCATACATCTTTTAATCTATGGTGTCTGAGATGGAAAAAGAGTGATGATGTTAAGAGACTCGGACGTTAACAAAGTTTGACAAAATCCTTGCTTTAGGGGAAGCACCGAAGTCCAGTGGGAATCAGCAAGTTTAGAACTAAATCAAACAGCGTTAGAAGGGAGGGAGAATGACCTCACTGCTAGGGATTTGCTGAAGAGGAAATGTTGCTGATGGTAAGCTCCTGGAAGCACCCGTGCTTTGAAGAACCTCTTCTAGCCTCTTGTCTCTGAAACTGATCACAGCACATCCTGGCCACTCACCCATGAGAGGTCTGAAAATTACCAGTGGGGAATTGGAAGTTTCTATTACAGGATATTCTTTACTAAAATGAATGAAATGAGGAAGGAAGGAGGGAAGGAAGAAAGGGAGGAAGGGAGGAAGGAAGGGAGGGAGGGAGGGAGGAGCAAAGAAACCTCTCTCCAGATTTCAAGATGAAATAATTAAAGCAGTGATTTCCAGTCTTAACTTATCATCGGAATCATATGGGAAGCTTTGTGAGGATTAAAATTTCTAGGTCTTACTTGTGCAGATTCTAACCTACTGATTAGTAAGGCTTTGTGCCCAGGAATAGGTATTTTTCAAAGGTCCACATTAAATGTTGATGTTCAGCCAGGTTTAGGAACCATCGAATTAGATAAGCTCGCCAAGTCCCTTTCAGCGCAATGAGTCTGTAAATTATCAAACTGCAGTGGAACCAACATGGGACTGTTGCTAGATGGTGCTAATGTGGATTGCCAAGCTGTCTCATTTTAAATTTCATTTGAAGAGAAAGCCAAATGATATTAACAACAACAACAAAAAATAGTTATTGGTGCCAAATTCTCCCAGCTGCTATGCATTGAAGGCACGAATTACTATATATATGTTGATTGTCAGAGAGAGTAAATGCATCTTTTAGGGAAACTTGACTTATTGTCAAGGGGGTATTTAGGCACAGGGAGAAATTGTTTCGGATCATCATATGTCATTTTGGTGATATTCCCTGTGTTGTTACTTTGGACCAAGTTTTTGCTTCTTTGCTGCTGTGTCTTCGGACTATAAGTTGTGCTAAGTGATGAAGAGGCTGATGTCAAAGGCATACTGTGGCCTCAGGGTCACACAATGAGTTGTTGACAAAATCGTTTCCAGTCATGGGCTCTACGTTCTTAATTATACAGTCTCTCAAGACAAAGCAACAGCACAAACCAACAGAGGAGAAGTATCTAATTGTTTAGATGGAAATCGCATTGCTTTTTTACACCAGGGTAAGCCCTCTTTGGAAAAATCATAGGCTCTGGAGGAAGAAGAGTATTGGAAAAGTCCTTTGTTCATAAATATTTATATTTTTCTTTCTATACCTGGATGTCATAATATTTGAAATGTCACCATTAGCATTAGTGACTCTTTACAGAGAGTAAAATTGTGTCCATATGGGCCACTTTTTTTTTTTTTAAATTCTTAAGCAAGATAATATACTAAGCCTTTGACACACGTATTCCATATATTCAATATTGGCCATGCTTTCAATAGAGCTGAAACAAATTTGTCTATTCAACAAATATCAATAAAACACCTGTTATGTGCCAACCGCTGTAACAGTGACCAAAATTGCAATGATGACCAAGAGACCAAATCTTGCTTTCAAGACCTTAGCTAATATTGTGGCTCGTTTGTGCTTACGTAAATATATAGGACTAGATAATACAAAATTATTCAGACTTTGTGCCATTGTTCAGTAAAAGAAATTTTTTTTCCTGGGATGGTCTTATAACAGATTTTAATATCCAATGACAAGCCAGGTGCGGTAGCTCACGCTTGTAATGCTAGCACTCTGGGAGGCCAAGGTGGGAGGATTGCTTGAGGCCAGGAGTTCACCACCAGCCTGAGCAAGAGCAAGACCCCATCTCTACAAAAAAAATAGAAAAATTAGCCGGCCATGGTGGTACACACCTGTAATCCCAGCTACTCAGGAGTCTGAGGCAGAAGGATCACTTAAGCCCAGGAATTGGAGGTGGCAGCGAGCTATGATGACATCACTGCACCCTAACCAGGGTGACAGAGTGAGACTCTTTCTCAAAAAATAATAATAATTATATCCAAAGATGTTCACAAAATATCCCTTCTCACATGCTCCCTTTTGAAACACTTTCTCTCGGAACTCAGCTGCTATGATCTAAATGGCCCAAAACTCATGGCGAGGCCCACATATATGTCCCCTGGTCTTCTGTTCCAGCTGAGCCATGACTTGGAGACTTCTCTGCCCAGATCCTGGACATGTAAGGAAAAAGCTTCCAGGTGATTCTAGCCACCAGCCATTCAAGGATTACCAGATGACATCCCAGATCCCACAGGACAGAGGCTAGAAATTCCCACTGTACTCTGGCTGATTTATAATAACAACAACACCAATAATAATAATAGCTAGCATTTATTGGGCTCTTACAACTTGGCAAGCACTGGGTTAAGAGATTTGCCTGATTAACTCATTGTTTGTTTAATTGACCATGCAAGGTTTGTTACTCTTCTTATTCCCATTTTACAGATGATGAAGCAGAGGTTTATGGGGAGTATGACTTGCCCAAGGTAATAGAGCTAGTAAACAGCAGAGCTGAGACTGAAACCAAAATACAGTTGCCTGTCTCCATGCCACTGCTATATTTTGACAAAAATCAATTTAATTTATCAATTTGTATGAGTACATGGCTGAATTCTTAATCTATAGAATCCATGAGCGTAATAAAAGTGTTGATGTTTTACACTACACTATTTGGGGTGGTTTATTATGTAGCAACTAGGATGAGCTTCCTCTAATTCGACTGTTAGTTGCAACAAAAATCCACATCCCTCAAGAACAAGTTTATTGGCCACTATCACAAGAAAGGTACAGTGATATTTATAGATCACCTGCAGGTGGCTAGAGTGTACTATGTGCTTTGCTTTAAGGACATTAAACCTGACCATTCTCGACCTCAATTTACAGATAATCACATGCATTTTCAGCATAGAGAAACGTTCAGAGACATCACCAATAGTGTCCCTCTTCCCTGAGTATCTTAACACCCACCATCCTCTTTAGACTCCCTACCTCACATTTGTCCTCACTGCATCAGCCTAGATTTAGTCTCCCCTGGAAAGTTTCCTCTGACTCTTAAGATTTAGTTGGGTGGGCCCCTGTGGGTTCCCAAAGCACCATGTACCCAGTCATAGCAAGTACTTATGAATTATAAGCCTATACCTGACCATTTTCACTGTTAAACTACTCGATCCTTGAGGATAAAGATAAAGCTTTGTTCATGTTTCATCACCATAGCTTGTCAAGTGCCTGGAGAATGAAGATGGGCAGTGGAAGTCAGAACTAATACGAATTTTTTTTAGGCTCTTGCCTCAAACATACTACATAACCACTTAGCCCTTCTCCTTCTGATCAATACGAAGCTCCATTAATTTCCTATCACCGCCACCTTCTCTTTCAATTCCACAATCCGTTCAGATTTAAAGCCAGTCCTAATGGACGACTGGCCAGTATTTAGATTAAGAAGAAGGTGTGGAGTGGGGCCACAGAGGAGTGACAGGTGGTCAGGCGGGATGACGCAGACCAATGATGTTCATGGATCCTGGAGTTTAAATCCTGGCTTCATTACCTTCTACCTTGTGAACTTGGTCAATTTACTTCGCCTTACCAAGCCTAATTTTCCTCATCTTTAAAGTGGCATTAATAAGAATTCCTGCAGAAACAAATGAAACGATGAACATTGTGTGCTTAGCAGTGTGCTTGGCTCGTGGAAAGCATTTAGTTATTATCAGTGACAGTCCTCACAGAAGCAATAGAAGTAATAGTAACAATAGCATTAGCACCACCCTGTGACTGCTGCTCACCATCCAAATAGTTTTTTCACTCCTGGATCCAAGTCTTCTAGTTTTATGTCTGAGCTGCCTTGACATGGTTTCTCTCACTGTATTTGGGCCATTTGAATGTCTGCTCTACAGTGTTCCACATTAATAATTTAATTCAAATGTTAGAATCATGGCAGTTTAGAGCTCTGACAGAAAGAGAAGGGAGATGTCCATTTATTGAACATCTACTAAATGCCAGGTGCTTGCTATGGCTTCAAAATTACAATTTACATTCTCAACCCTAGGGAAATAAAATCTAAGGCTGAATAAGAAAATCGGCAGTGTTATATTCTGATCATGGAATTATTGCATGCACAAAGAAATATTTCAAAAGCAATCAAGGCAAATAAAAGAGATGTGTACCCTTAAGTTTTCTGATGGCAACCCACAGAGCGTGGGCTAGTCCAAAATTCAGTCGGAAGCTCGAGAGTAAGAATAGGAACTTCAATTCACAAGGAGGGTTTTAAGTAGCTCTTTCCCCCTTGAGGAACTGATACGGTAGTAAAGTAAGAAGATCCCCTAAAAACAGCATCGACTGTCATTAATTAGAAACAGAGTCATTGGAGATGGAGAGAAACTATTATGTCGCTCCTCCCTGGGGCCTGGGCTGGGATGATTCCCCGCAGGGTTATTTCCAGTTCTGCGTGAGTTAATGATTTCAGTGTAATCAACCTCAGCCAAAGAGAGTACAACATACAGAACAAACAAAAGAAAATTGTTGGGATTACGCATAAACTCTCTTTGGACATATGCAGGCTCACAAAGCTAATGAGCTCCCCATTCAGGCTCTCCAGTGACACTCTATTGTAATAGCCCTGCACGTTCTGGGAAAAGTGCTGCTGAAGTTGGGGAGAGGGTGGCTATTACGGCTGAATGCTGAAGAAGGCAGTTTGATTAGGGAGGAAGGTCTTCCTCCCACCGGCTGCCTTTCACGGATAGGAAAATGCAAAGCCCAGGGAAGGCAAGCCAGATGCTTGGCAAGGCCCATTTTAGCTTCTGTAAAATTACAAAGGGAATGGAAAAGGGAGGGGAGGAGAAGGGAGGGGACTTGGGAGCATGCAGCCCACTCTGCTGCAGGAGAACTGAGGTCTCCCTCCAGGAGGCTTGAATGGGATACTTGTGGAACAATTCAACTACATTCAAGGAAGGGCAGTAAACACACAAAACTCATTACACACAGCAAATAGAAATAGCACCTAGCAAAGAGATGAATCTGTTGATTATGAATCCCACTGTTTGTAAAGGGAAGGGAGAGATATTTTAGATATATTAAATATTTTTCTTCTATCTGGATGTAGCAAAACAAGGTAATACAGCTCAAAGATTTTCACAACTTTTAAAATATCAGAAGCCATTTATCTGTGAAAACTTGTCTGGGAGTTCAAACCATAAAACACAATCTACCATGTTCAAAGAGAAGATGAAAGCCCAGAGCTGGGTCCCTTCTCACTTCCTGGCCCCCACAGTTGCCCTGAAACACTGTACGTACGTGATATTTGAGATATTCCAGAAACACAGGCTGAACTTCTCTTTGGACTGGCTCAGCCACGTAGTGTCCAAAAAATAATAGACAAACTTCTTAAACCTTCTGAGCCTCAATTTTTTAATCTCCAAAATGACAGTAATAGAAGCCTAGCAGGACTGTAGGAAACTTAATGAGTTAAGCAATTCGGTACCTGGCACGCAGCAAGCTCTCAACCAATGTTACTGTTCTCTTTTACCACGAAACTGAGTTTGGGTTGTGCATTCTCTGAAAAGTCTTTCTCAGTCCTTTGGCACACACAAAGCCATCTCTTCTTTAAATACTATTGCCTTTTAATTAGCACGGCACTTTAAAATTTGGTTGTCTGCAATTATTACTATTATTATTAACAGAAAGAATTGTAGAAGCTACTGTGTCATCCATCATGTACTGTATACACATGCAACAACCCATTAGGATCGTTCTTTTTCCTGGTGTAGAGATAGAGAAAAGGAATGAAGCTGTGAGGTTAAGTAAGGTATTTCATAACTGCGGGGAGAGATGACGAGTTCCTGATCAATTATATTACATAGTGACCCGAATGATGTGAGCCAGGGTTGGTATGAGCCTTCTTAGTCTAGTTTTGCTATCCAGTGAGATCCCACATAATGAGTGAGATGTGTAATCAGAAGCACAAGCAGAGAGCAACTGAGGACCATCGGTGACCTTGGTAGGACTCACTGACATGCAGGCTTTCCCAACTAGAGTTCTGCATCTGAACCACAGATCACAAAAATGATTCAAGTAATGCTTTTCTAAGTCCCTCCAAAGATATTTCATAAATAGGGCACACTAGATGTAGGAGAGACTTTATTTTATTTTATTTTTTTAATTTCAGCATATTATGGGGGTACAAATGTTTAGGTTATGTATATTGCCTTTCCCCCCACCGAGTCAGAGTTTCAAGTGTGTCCGTCCCCCAGACAGTGTGCACCACACCCTTTAGATGTGTACATACCCATCCTCTCCTCCCTCCTCCCATCTGCCCGACACCCAGTGAATGTTATTACTATATGGGCAGTTAAGTGTTGATCAATTAATACCAATTTGATGGTGAGCACATGAGTTGCTTGCTTTTCCATTCTTGTGATACTTCATTTAGTAGAATGGGTTCCAGTTCTATCCAGGATAATATAAGAGGTGCTAGGTCACCACTGTTTTTTTGTGGCTGAGGAGTAAGTACTTCGTGGTATACATACACCACATTTTATTAATCCACTCATGTATTGATGCCTTTAATTTATTAGATAGGGTCCTTTGGGCCATTAGGAGTCAACTTTCTTTCAGAACCCTTTATCTGCTTGATAAAGGCAGAAGCAGAAAGTATTTCCCATACTCCAGGATCAGAAAGGGGACAAAGAAGGCAGCAAGTCTTACACTGCACGACCAGAAAGGGGTAAAATGTCGATGCTGTGGTGTGAGAAAATATACCCTGAGCACTTACAGTGAGCCAGCACTCCTCAGGAATTGTCTTTGTTCTCTTTAATCCAGGACATTGTGCACTCACCCTGAACACTCTCTCTGAAAGCATGTGTTTGCTTTTGCACATTTACAGTGTGTTATGTGTGTGTGCGTTTGAATGTGCACACAATGCACTTCTATTCTCCACGATAACCTTGCACCCAGTCAAAAGGCACCACGGGCGGAATGAGGTCAGTGGTACGTGCAAGACTCTTGGGCCATGAATTCCCCCAGATAATCATTAGCCCTCAGGAAATGAATCTTACTTATTAATTGTAAGGTCCTACCTGCTTGCAGGATTCTACCATCACCATATATTGTGATGAAAACATGTTTGATCACTATCTGTGATGTGAACACTGACAGCCCCAATGTAAGCCTATAGTTCTTTGAGCAGAGACCCCAGGTGAGTCTTACCTTAATGTTGTTTGCAAAGTGGCTTGGTGACTGCCTGTTGTTTCTGGCCCTAAACAACTATTTACTTCTCATGTTAAATAAGAAATCAGCATGGTGCTTTGGAAAGAGATTTGTTCTAAAAGAGAAGAAATCTGGCCTCTTTCCATACCAGGCAGATACCTGTGAGATGACATGTACATAATACTTGCTTAACACATATGTATTTAATTGGATTGAACTTGACTGACTGTGACTTTAAATGGCTTTGTTAATAATAACATAATATCTGCTATTAAATTATGTATTTATTTTCTCATCTGTTTATTGTCTATCTCTTCCCCTAGAATATATACTCCACGAGTACAGGGTCGTTGACAGTTTTATTTACTACAGCATTCCCAATGCTTGGAATTGTTCCTGGCCCCTACTAGGTGATCAATACATATTTGTTAGATGAATAAACAACTTCTCATTGAGCTTTTTGAAATATACCAGGCACTGTGCTAAGCAATCTAATGTATATTATGCCATTTGATCGAGTGTGTCTCAAACTTTAATGTGCACATGCATTTCCTGAGATCTTGCTAAAATGCAGAGTCTGTTGAGTAGGCTGAGGGTAGGGCTTGATATTTTGCATTTCTAATAAGCTTCTAGGTGATGACAATGTTGCTGCTCCATGTACCACACTTGTGGCAGCAAGGATCAAATCCTCATACCACCTCATCACGTAGGTATTATTTCCCCTTAATCAAGGGGAAATAGTTTCAGAGATGGAAACTTAGACTTCAGGATGCTCAGCAATGTATCCAAGTTCACACAGCTAATAAGTAGGAGAGTCTGATTTAAAAATAAAAAAAGCTAACTCTACACCCATTAAGCAGTCCCTCCCCATTTCCCACTCCCCTTAGCCCCTGGCAATAACCAATTTGATTTCTGTCTCTATGAATTCACCTATTCTGAATATTTCATAGAAACAGAGTCATATATTATATGGCCTTTTGTGGCTGACTTTTTTTCACTCAGCACAATGTTTCAAGGCTCCTCTGTGTTGTAACATATATCAGTACTTCATTTCTTTTTACGGCCGAATGATATTCTATTGTATGGATACAGTACCACATATAGTTCCATTCATCAGTTGGAACAGTTAGGCTCTTTCTACCTTTTGGCTATTATGAATAGTCCTGCTATGAGCATTCTTGTATATTTATTTTTTTTGTTTGGGTTTTTTTCTTTTAACACCTGTTTTCAGTTCTTTGGATTATATATCTAGGAGTAGAATTGCTGGCTCATATGGCAACTCTATGTTTAATTTCTAGAGGAAATGACGAACTGTTTTCCAAAGTGACTGAACCATTTTACATTTCTGACAGCAATGCACAAGACCTCCAAAATTTTAACATCCTCATCAAAACTTGTTATTTTGCATTGTTCAATTACAGCCATTCCAGGTAGGGGGAAGTAGTATCTCTTTGTGGTTTTGATGTGCATTTCCCAAATGTCTCTTGGCTGTGTCCAAGATCTTAACCAAACCCCTGGACTTACTTAATACTAGATCTCTTTTGACTGTAGTTCACACCTGCTTCTACCTGTAAGTCTGCACTAGGAAAGCAAAGGGTGGCTGGGTTGTCAGTATCTTCTCTGTTTCCCTATCAAGCATTTTGCCTCTTATTTCTCAGAAGACGCCCTCTCTCTGGGTGGTGCTTGAAACTCTTTCCTCTACCTCTATCCACTCACCTCCAGCTTGAGGGTAGTTTCCTCTTCCCTCTACGACACATTAAACAATATCCGTATCAGTTTGTCTGTATGGTCCATGGAAAATACCCCTGCATCCTTGCCATGATCATTTCAGAAAGTGTATGCCAAGCTTACTGCAGCAGCACTGTCACTGCTTTGCTGCCAAAGCTGTTGTCCAGCCCATGGTCACCCTCTACTCATTCTGGGCAGGAGTCTTACTTTGGGGCCATGGTATCCAACAACCACAGGGACACACATATCAAGCCCTC
Organism: Lepilemur ruficaudatus; assembly: GCA_963574885.1. Taxonomy (NCBI): domain Eukaryota; kingdom Metazoa; phylum Chordata; class Mammalia; order Primates; family Lepilemuridae; genus Lepilemur; species Lepilemur ruficaudatus. The sequence continues at coordinate 18,026 of CAUYRT010087180.1, read as the reverse complement.
TAAGTGCAAGAATCCTACTCTCTCTAGGCTTTGAGTAAAGGAGATGGCCCCTGCCACCGTCTCTATCCTCAGGGTTGAGGTCAGGATGGTAATTAGATCCCATAGCACTGCAAAAGATTTCTGTAAAAACATCTCTGTACAGATCTCTTCCCTCCCCACACTCTGTTTTGGTTGTCCTTCTTTTGCTTGTGGGGTCTGAGAATTGTGGAACCTATTTTCTTACTTTTACTTTGTAAATTCTATTGTGAACCAAAATAAAATTTTAAGGCTCACCCCCCCACACCCACCTGCTGACCGAATGGACCCTCTCGTGGCCAAAGGAATATCCTAAAACTAAATTGTCTGCCAGGAGGAGGAAGGTCAGACATGCCTCATCAGGCCCCCCTCCCTTCTTGGAGACATCCTTTGTGACCCATTGACAGGCCTAAGGGTATGCAAGACAAACCTGCAGGTTCTCAATTTACACAACAAATCTATGTCCTGTGGCTTATCTCTGATAACAGCTCCTTACGTTGAAACATTCCAAGCCTTTAGACAAAGCTTCATGTCTTTAACCAGTTACAAGCCAAAGAATCTTTAAACCCACCTATAACCTGTAAGCTCCCCCTCCTTCGAGATGCCCCACCTTTTTGGGCCAAGCCAATGTGTGCCTCCTACATATTGATTTATGACTTTACCTATAACCCCTGTCTCCCTGAAATGTATAAAACCAAACCGTAACCCAGCCACAGCAAGTCCACTCGCTCAAGGCTTCTTGGGTGTGGCTCCGTGTCATGGTCCTCAAATTTGGCTTAGAATAAACTTCTTTCAAATATTTCAGAGTTTGGATTTTTCTATCCACACTATTTATGACTGTAATGAGGGTTTGTTGAAAACTTACTTTGTTATTGGCCCCTGTTACTGGCTGAATTGTGCTCTCCACCCAAATTCATACATTGAGATTCTAGCCCCCAGAGTCTCAGAATGTGACTGTATTTGTAGATAGGGCCTTTAAAGGTGTGAATAATCCAATCTGTTTGGTGTCCTTATGAGAAGAAAAATCTGGACATACAAAAGGTCACCGGGGGTACGTGTGCCCAAAGAGAAGTCCAGGTACGAGGCAGCAAGAAGGTGGCCATCTGAGAGCTAAGGAGAAAAGCCTCAGAGGGACCCAACCCTGCTGATCTTAGACTTCCAGCCTCTAGAACTGTATACAAACAAATTTCTGTTGTTTAAGCTTCCCAGTCTGTGACAGTTTGTTATGGCAGCCCTAGCAAACTAAAACTTATACCATAAACCATGGATGGGGTGGCTTATACAACATCCTTCATTCCCCACAGTTCTAGAACTAAGAAGTCCAAGAATCAAGGTGCCAGAAGATCCAATGTTAGCAAACTAACACAGCCCCTCAGTGAGAACTTAGGCAGAAAGTACTCCATTCCAACAGCCTGCTACCTATGGGAAGATTGGTGATCACTGGTGCCATGGACTGAAAGTTTATATCTCGCCCCTTCCCCCCCACCCTCCCAATCTATGTGTTAAAGCCTAATCCCCCTAGGGTGATGGTACTGGGAAGTAGGACCTTTGGGAGGTGATAGGTCACGAGGGTGAGGCCCTCATGAATGGGATTAGTGCCGTTATAAGAAAAGACACAGGAGAGCTTGACTCTTCTCTCTGCTCTCTGCCTGGTATGGATACAAGGAGATGACAGCGTCTGCAAATTGGAAACCAGGGCCTCACCAGACACTGGATCTGTCAACATCTTGATTCTTGGACCTCTGGGTTCCGAAACTGTGGGAAATAAAGGTTGTTGGTTAAGCCACCCAGTCCATGGTCTATGGTATATTTTTTATAGCAGCCCGAACCAAAGAAGACAACTGGCTCTGGAATCCGATGTCCTTTATTTGGGGCTGGCTTTAACCTTTCCTAGTTGAGTGCCCTTGGGTTTTTCAATACTATTTCCACATGTATAAAATGGGAATACTAATGGGAAAATTTGTGGTCATCGTCCTTTATTGCAGAAGGTTTTAAATCAATATACAGCCATTTATTCCCTCACATGAATCTCACTCCAACCTTGGAAGGCTTGTGAAGCTCAAATGAGAGAAGCTATGTGAAAGTGCTTTCTAAATTCTAAAGTGTTATAAAAATGCTCATTAATACAATCACAACATCTACAAAACTGCTAATGGGAGGGAGAGGAAATCAATTGGTATGTTATTTTGTTTTGAGTGCAGGGTCAGGGTGTAAAGTGGCACGCCTGCCCCTCTGCCTGTCAGCAACCAACAATTAATCAGTCTCAGGGTATTTTTAAACATCGGGAATTGTGTATTTGCCATTCACCAGCTGGAAGACTGCCATCCAAAACAGCCAGCATCAGCTACGAGCTGAATTAATACTCGCTGCTCCTAAGAACTCAATTCCCCTACCCCTTCCTTCTCTTCTACAAGCTCATGCAAAGCAGCCAACATAAAGTTCTCTGGAGCTGAGCTTACGCAGGAATGTGAAGCCTGGGTGTCTGACTGTGATATCCATGGCATCAAGACTCCATCACTTGCTGAGTACCCCTATGTGCTAGGAAATGTACAAGCATTTTCTCATGTAACACTCACAATAGTCCTTTAAGGCAAGGGCTAATAGCTCCATCTTAAATTAAGTAAATTGAAGCTTAGAAAGGTCAGTGACTTTCCATTCACTCATTTGACAAGTTATTAATTTAGCATTTTCTCTTTGCTAAGTCTTGAGTATATGCTGGAGAACACGGAACTTGCAATCTTGGTGGGGGTGCAAATCATAAAAAATAATCAAGCAATGTTACCTATTGAGTATAAGGTACACTATTCAGTTGGTGAGTACATTAAAAGCCTAGATTTCTCCACTATACAATTCATCCATGTAACACACATACACACACACACCCCCAAAAAAACCCACTTGTATCCTCTAAATCCATTTATCTCTCTCTTATAGACAGATAGAGAGAGAGAGCAGTTGAGTTCTACAAAGGAAATGTATGACATAGGCCATGTTTCAACATGGCCCTTGAAAATCTTAGTGGGAAAGCAGACAAAAAAATTAATAAATAAACATGCAAATATGCACAGATTTGATTGCACAGAAGTAGTGGTAAAAGTCCAGGTGGGTGCATGGGGAAGTACTTACTCAGAAAGACTGAGGGATAAAAAGTAAGCAAAAAGGTGCCATGGAGACAAAGCTCTAATGGTATAATTTAAGCTTCTACCTGACCCTTGTGCTTTTCTCTTATAGAAGTTGATACATTCTCCTTTTGTCCCAAGTTAAAGTTAGGAATCTTAATATAGACCTAAGGACAGAAGAGCCAAATTGCAAGACCTTTCTGTGACACTTACCAGCTGGTGTCTTGAGGAAATTCATTTCAACTTTCTGAGCTTCGGTTTTCAAAACTGCCTTGTAGTGCTGTTCTGAGGATCAGAGGGGTGGAATATGAGAAGATGCTTTGAATGTGCTACACAAATGTAAGAGATTACTGAAAACACCAACTTCCTGTTGGAAAACAACTGTGATTCACTTCTGTCACTCAACATGATGTTAACCCAACAGGTTAAACTTCTTCCAGGAGAGTTTACTAAGTTGGATTCTTAGAAACCACTCTGATCACAAGCCTGCTGACACACTGTAGTTAGCTCCCCACTGCTCCCCAGATAAGGAACATACCCCCTGAGCTCCTCACATTTCTCCCCTCCTACCACCATGCCACCTCTATCATTGTGTTCCAAATGTACTGTATTTCAGGAATCATCCAGGGGCTCATGGGGGCTGGAGAGATATCCAGATTCCAAGACCCAGTTTCTGACTTAACAGAATCTGAGCCAAGGATATTGGTACACATTTATAAGCAATACAGGTGATTCTTGTGATCAGCTTATTTGGAGAAATACATAGGTCATTGGTCGCCAAACATGTGTGCACATAGCATTGCCTGGAAAGTTTATGAGAAAAGAAATTTCTGGTGACAGTCTTCAGTAAAACTTCTGATTTAGTGAGTCTAGAGCACCACCCAGAAGTTGGATTTTAACAAGCACTCCCCAGCCATTGACTGTGGTCCATTCTTTGTAAGGAAACACTGGTCTAGAATGGAAACCATCATCTCCTGCATCCTTTGGACATCCATCTTTCTGTCTCTCCCTTCCTGGTCTCCTGTCAACCTGAATTCCAAACAGCCCTGGAATCCCTGCCCTCTCTCCTCCATGGCCCTGGGGTTTTCTAAAATGTTTTGGGAGACATACAGACATTCTGAAGTCACTTAGTCTTGTGGCTTAAATGATTATTAATTAGATATTAAAAGGAAAAGTGAAGATTTGGAAAAAAATTAAAAAAGCGAGAGAGGGAAAAGGGGGAGGGAGTAAGAAAAGAAAAAGAATACTGATTAGTTCAGGTGTCGGAAATGAATATGGATGTGCAGAAGATTCTGGAGTCAGAAAGTCTAAATGTGATATATCTCTCCTACATGTTAATGGGGAGAACACATGTAGTATAAGCCTCTTCTCTGATAGTGTAAGATATCTGTGCACCGCTACAGAAATTCCTGGCATCTTAGAACATGAGGGATAGACATTTAGGTAACCCCGAGATATTCTCCAGGGCCTCTCAACTCACATGTTTTATAAGGATTGTAACTCTCTTTAAGAAAGATATGATTTCTTCTCTAAAGCAGAAACTGAAAAAAAAAAAAAAAGAAAAGAAAAGAAAAGAAAAAAGGAACAAAAGAAAGAAGTGGAAAGAAATAAAAACATTTATCCAGGCAAACTAAAAATGATTCTCCAGATCCAATATGGCCAGCATCCGATTTTTCTGAATCATTAAGCCTCTCAATGGCCTGTGTGCAACTTCCCCAACTCAGCTACAATCATCAGTGAGGGAAATAGCGTGCCTCAGAGCAAATGTGTGAAGTCAGCACCAGAAGGACTTTAGGGTGGGAGGGACAGGGGATGGAGATGAGCTAGAACAACAGCCCCCTGACTGTTCACACTGTTCGGCCAATGGCATTTGCTCAGCACGAGGCGGGGCATCATTTTTTGTCACCAGTGTTGCCAGTGACGCCTGGTGGGACTTCCTCGCAGCCCCAGCTGGGCTCCCCTTCCCAGAAGCACTCCACTTCCTCTCCTCTAAGGAAGCTAGTTCTTCCTCTCTCTTTCCATGAAGCCTCTGAAGCATGGGAGAAGAGGGACAAAGTCTGACTTTTCACTTTGACTCCTTTCTCTTTAGATCCTATTTTAAAATGGTCCTCTTTGCTGCCTGCTATGGAGGCAACTCAGGACTTGTTTCTGGTCTAGTGCAAAGAACTGAGTGCTGGGTGACCCACCTGAATGATTCTTCTGAAAACGCCTCTGTATTTGTATCATGCAAACCACTGGACCCCTTTTCTCCCATTGCAATTTTTCATGGCTTCCAAAGCTCTTCTGGTAATGACTAAACTTACTCAAGAGCCTGCAAGGGTGTGTCCAATCCAGCCTCTGCAACTGTTAAAGCTTGCCCATCTCCCACTCACTCACCATATAGCAGCCCTCTTTTACCCGTAATTGTCTAGTCAAGACTCAACCAAAATTTTGTTTCCCCAAGCTGTCCCCAGGACCAGGCAGGCCCACTGTGAGACACTTGCAATCTCTTTGCTCCTTTGTATCACTTATTACTTTCCTAATTAAAATAGTAACTATTATGGAATTTGTTGCTTAATGATTAAATTCTCTAGTGGAATGCCAATTCCACGAAGATAGGGAATTACTCTTGTGTTTAGCATCCTCAAGATTTAGTAATATGTCAGGGGCCCCACAAACATATTTTGGAAGAATATTAAATGGAGGTGAAGAGTGTTTATAAGAAAAGCCTACCTGTTGGTTTCACCTGGTGTTCATTTACAAATGCACGTAAATTAGTAGAACAGCAGGAGGCTTCTCTGATCTTCATATTCTAAGCAGAATTGGCAAGAACCCCTCATTCTAAGGGCTTCAGATGTTCAAATGCCAGTTGTCCCCCAAAACATTTTTCTGTACATTTTTCAAAAGTATTTTTATTTGGGGGTGAGTTGGGGGGGAAATTTCATCCTTAAATTCCTGTTTCCAGACCTTCTCCCTTTTGTACCATGCTAAAAATTTAGCTGAAAGGTTTACATTTTTGTCTTTCACTTTACGAATACATAGACTTACCTAACGCATTTCTGAATATGGGAAATATTACTGAAGATTTCAAGGGTTTGGAGGGGCAGAAAAAGTGTTTACATTGCAGCAACACAAACAACATTCAAAGCTTCTAGGCACCACTTCCATCATCAGAGTCCCCATCCCCGCCCCAAATGTGTTTTCAGGCCCTTTCTTCTCTCTTCTCCCAGCCTCCCATAATATTATTTTTCTAAATACTCTTTTCTCCTTTTCCATGCCCCCTACTTGATCCCAGAAATTCCAAAGAAAATACCTTTCTATTCTTCAACAGACATATTTCACCCCTCTTTTTAATGCCCTGACATAGTCCAAACATGAATCTTACTTATTTCAAGTAGTATTTCCAGTTATTTCCTCAAATAAAAATAGTCTCATCACAAGAGGAATCTCATTGTCAAACAGGAAGACGGTGTTTATTGATTTCATCTTACTGTTATCTCTTCCTTAAAAAATTAAATTTGTGTCATATTTTCCTCCCAAATGGCTTATGTTATACAAATGTGAGTGAATTATTCTAAGTAAAACACAAAGTGAAATCACATAGAACACTAAGAGCTAAGGAGACAGAAATCTGGGTTAAAATCTCTTTGAATGTATAACCCGTGGGACTGCAAGTAGGTTATTTAAACTTGCTAACAGTCTATCTCCCTATCTGTGGAGTGAAAATAATAATGGTTTTAGATTTTTCAGTTACATGAAATAATAAATCACCTCATTGTTTAAACCAATTTAAAGTGGGTTGTTCTTTGCTTGCCAGCAAAAGCTTGATAAACAACCCACTGTTTCTAGCTCTATTTTAGTTTTCTCTATTTTAGCACCATCTCGGTTCACTTGATCTATGTTTCTATATTTGCTATGACAGCAAGGCTTAGAATTGAGTCAATTCTTAGTAATGATAATTATTAAAATAATAATAATGATTATTATATCTTCCTTTTTAAATATTTGTGAAATATGACTCTAGCAGTTTTTATTTTATAATTACCATATCTTTCATTTGTACAATTTTAAAATTAAATTGCAGCCACACATGTGAGCCCATATTCATCTATACAGCTAGTTTCCTCATTGCCCGTGCAACATCATTTCCATCTCACATTCTGATGGCAGTGAGGTTCTTCCCCTTGCTAAGCCACCCTTCCTATTACACGGCAGCCCCATAAGGAGGAGGACTGACCTTAAACCCTAATCTGGTGCAAAATGAGTGGCATTTCCCTCACCACGATGTTGATTCATAAAGGCCTTGTCAGAGCTAACATTTTGTTTGGTGGTGATGGAAACCTACCTGGTCTATTACCTTGTTATGAACAAGGAGGCATGAACAAGGGTTGCTAATATAGCCCTCGTGCAACCAGGAGGAGGATCTGTCTGAAATGAAGCTGACTTTGAGAAAAAGGTAGAGCCCACAGAACCGCAAGGAAATGAAGATTGCATCTCTGACCAAACTGTACCTGAACCCATATTTGTTTTTAGTTTTTCAGTTATATAATGTAACTAATTCCTCTTCATCATTGAAGCTAATTGCTAGTAGTTACAGTAACAACCAACCAAAAGCAAACTAAATAATACGCTCACGTTAAATGTGTGAAAGTATATTTCCACTCAATTGTGTTGTTTTATATTTCTATATTTGCAGCAATATCCTCTTTTTATCCGATAAGACTAGAATAAGCTCATTGACCTTCTCTTATTGAATATTGGATCTTTCACCTACTTACATTTCCAAATGAATATAAAATTATTTAATTAAGTTTCAAAGATAAGATGGTTTGGATTTCGACTTGAATTAAATTAAATCTAAAAATCATGGTTAATAGACAATTTCCCAGTGTTTTTTTCTTCTCATTCAGGAACCTAGTGTATCCAACCATTTAATCAAATCTTCTTTTAAATTCTCCCTAATATGATTTTATAGATTTATTTATGACTGCATATTGCCTATTCAATTTATGCCTCACTATTTCACATTTTATTGCTATTATGAAAGGATTTTAAAGTATGTTTTCCAAATGGTAATTGTTATTATGCTAATATTCTTCTTGGCAGTTCAGGGTAGTTTTCAGAAGCATGGAACCTTGGAAACACACCACCTGGATCTATTCATGGGTCAATTATTAACTGCGTTCATGTCCTTGAGCAATTTACTTACCCCTGAGCCTCAGAACCCCCATCTATAAAATGGGACATACTTCATAGGGAAGTTATGAATATTAAATTAATTACTATAATGAAAACTCCCTTAGGATAGTACCTAATGCATAGTATCCCTCTATAAATCTTAGTTATCATTACTTCTTGTTGTGATTGTTTTAGTTGCTGTTATATTACTTTCAATTTAACTGTTTTTAAAAGCAGACTTTGGATTGATCTTTGCAAATCTCTCTCTCTACACACACACACACACACACACACACACACACACACCCCTACACATCTATTCCCCCCTTAAACTTTTCTATGTTAGTGCATTTGTGAGAATGTATAAAATTTAAAATTACAATAGTAATCTTAGAGGACATGATGTTGTATTTACAAATTTAAAGATAATTTCTATGGACTTTCTTCACTGGAATCATATTCATGTTATTTGGCTTTGGAGTGGCCCTCTATGTTATGTTAAAGGTATCTTCTCTCTGCTTCTTTCTTTTCTGCCTTTTTGCTTCTGAAGCACCATTCCTCTCCTCCATGAAATTTCCCTATTAAGAATCCAGTATGTATCTTTTAAGTCTTTAGCTGTATATTTATTTTCATATGTAGGTATACACACTAATACAATTTGGAGAGTTTGATTTTCCTGAAAATTACTTGTTCTAACCTTCCACGTTTGTACAAACTGATGTATAGATTCATTTTCCTTGCTGCATGATACTCTATGGTAGTTACCCAGTAATTCATACCAGTATACTATAATTTTTAAAAATCATCTTCATTTTTCACTATTGCAAGTAGTGCTGTAGTAAATACCTATGTATGTATTCTTTGCCTATGTAAAGTAATCACATAGGAAGAAAATCTGAAGGTCTAGCAGATAGGGCAATGGACACATTCATTTTTATTTGACAAATATGGATAAATGGCTTTCTGAAAATTTTTAACACATTTGTTTTTATTTATTTAAATTGACAAAAAATTTTATATATTTATTGTGCATAGCATGTATATATTGAATTATGTATACATTGTGTTATATTCCTATTTTTAAAGTCATTTCTTAAAAAGAAAATTCTTTTTGCTTTTCTTATTAACTGCCTTGGGGCATGCATTGGTGCAAGCCTGTGCATTCTCTTTTTCTCCCTGTTTCCATGGTTTATTACATTAGTGTGTTCTCTTAAATTGAATAATTAGTGCATTCTTATTCAAAAACACTACTACATATTTGGAAAGACAGGAAAATAATTACTAGAGTAGGTAAAAGGTAAATGTTAATAAAGCAACTATTAATGAAAACAATAAATAAGAATGCTTTTAATTCCAATAATGTTTGAAAATATAAAATTATATGCCATCAAATTATGTTAATTGGTTTTAGAAATGTGGAAAGAGAAAAAGACAATAGCATAAAATACTTTTAAAAGTCATAACTTGGTATATGTCATCATTATGATTATATCATGTTAATAATGTTTATCAACAATCTTAAAATAATGATGAATAATTCCAAAATGAAGTGCTTACTTTCTAAATCACCCTAGAGTATAAAACAAAAATATAGAAATACATCCAAAGGCATGTAAGCAAATAAACAGAAATCAAATGAATTTTTAGCTTTACATAAAGGACAATGTTGACATACTGTTATAAAATTCTACAGTGGTATCCTAAATTCACCCATCAAAGATCTGAGGGCTATGATTGGTTTGAATAGAAAATTCAATAAATCATTTCGTACCAGGAATTGTTCTAATCCAAACAAGTCACAGAAATGATAGCAATAAACATATAGACAAATAAACTCCTAGAAAATGAAATCAAATGTGTTGAAAAAATGTACTCAGAACTGATCAAGTGTGATATAAAAGTGTCCATTGGACTATGATAATAGGAAAACTTGGAGAGTACCATACTGTATTGGTATAATCTTAGAAAGATGAAAAAAAACATCCTAACACATAAAGCAAAAGCTGCTCAAAATGTAAAGAGCATAACAAAAGTGTAATTATAGTTGTCAGATTTAACTCATCATTACTGTATGACAGCTATAACAGAACATAAAAATACTTAGAGAAGTTACTCTTCATTACAACCCCCAGAAATGACTATTTTTCAACTTAGACTTTTTCCTTGGTCCAGGCATTCTCAGAGCTCAGTCTTTTTCTTCATCTTGGGTACTGTGTGTAAAACATTGATGTGGCTATTGTCACAGCCCCTCTTCCTAAGGACAGTATGTCATTTCCTTCAAATGTGCTAGTAAAGGGAAAACAGCTGAAAACTACAGAGGTAGTTTGTTCTTGAAATGTGACAAAATGTATTTATATCAAGTGATCTCTCCCTTCATAGGGAGCACATGTTCTTTTGCTATAAATAGAGCTTATATAAAGAAAATGGGAGATTTACCAACTAAATTGCAGAAAAGAAAATTTACATACTCCAGATTATAAGCACAATTCTTAAGAACTATAATTAAATAATATAAAACCTAAACATGGACGACCAATAATAGAAATCAATTTTGGAAAAATGTACCCCAAACTAATAGTCAGGCAAAACATGAAATTAGAACAATGGATGAAATATTTTAAATATAAAGAGTGGCTTAAAGTGTTTCTTAAAGGGTTAGTCTTATCAAAAAAGTGTTTAAATCCAAAAAGCAAAGCTTGTTTTTAACCTGAAATATATAAAATTGAACAAACATTCAGTAATGTTTTTTAAAATGAGGTCTTTTATTAAATATGATTGAACTGACTTCACTGACCAACACTGAAGTGCACCTATAGTACTAAGATTTATCGGGTGTCCAGCTGGTGGGAGGGGGAGGAGGCGATGGGTATATTCGCACCTAGTGGGTGCAGTGCTCACTGTCTGGGGGAGCGACATGCTTGAAGCTCTGACTTGGATGGGGCAAAGGCAATACATGTAACCTAAACATTTGTACTCCCGTAATATGCTGAAATTAAAAAAATAAAAGCTAAAAATAAATAAATAAATAAATACGATTGAAAAATACAGAAGGCCTTTCACTAAGTATCTATGTCAAGGGCCCAGGGTACAAAAACCTTATATCTAAACAAATGAGAGGACTTTAAGGATTATTTTCTTTAGGCAAACGTTTTCTGGTCTGAATCTATTATTTCAAACTTTGGGATGATTTTGATATTTCAAAAAATCATATGCACATATTGACTCATGCAACCCAGGGAACCAATTAAAGTTAGCAAGAAATGAACATTGGATAAGAGGAACAACTCTAATCCTAGTTCTGATGCTTTGATTTTTTTGGCCAAAGTTTCATACTTTGCCGTGTTGCATAACATTGATTTTATTGAACGTCCCTTTTATCTTCTGTAAAGGAGAGAATAGAAATATGGGAACCTGTCTTTCACTAAGTCACATGCAATGATTATCATTTTGAGATCTCAAAAACTGCGGAAAAATTGTATGAGAGACATTTCCTTAAAAAAAAAAAGGAGACTGAGTAAGTGCATTTTTCATTATTTTCTCTTTAAATTTTATGATGAAAGAATTTTTAAAACGTGATACAATCTCAAGGAGAGCACACTTTCGGTAACCATCATGCTAGACGAACAGTCATGGACTTAGCAGAAAAAAACAGACAAAGCTAAATCTAAGTTTTGCAACAGCTGGTGGCAACAGGGATGAAGTACCGGGGAAGGCTCAGGAGTCAGAGACATCCCTCTCTCAGGAGGCAGTGGTAAAGTTTGGGCTAAAATGAGATGTGATGGATGGAAGTGTGAACAAAAACACAGACTTCACAAACTCTCCCTCTTACCCTCTCACCCCATAGCCAAGAAACTACCATTAACCAGCACCTGTGTTGAGTGAATGTGAGTTTGCTAATTAAATTGAAGAAGAAACTCGTGGGACTTGGTGCCACCTGGCACAGCAGAGAGCTCAAGTGGAAAAGAACTGGATTAGATGGAAATCCACATGACGAACGAGACCCCACAGCTTTTTATTTTTTCCAACTCAGCTCACAATAGTTAGTGGTCAGATAACTGTAGACAAAAAAAAAATTCCTGTGAATAGAAACTGATCCAATTTAGACATCAAGGTGTTTAGTGACAATCTCCAATCTCGTAACTGCCCTGCAGATCAGTTGTGTCACCAGGAACAGCGTTTTTTTTTAATGGCTCATGTAAATATAAATAATAGCTAGGGACCACCAGAAATTTAAGAACAGCCTCTTTCCCCAGGGAGACAAAAACAATTAAACAAACAAAAGCAGTTGGTAAAAACAGACTTTCTGAAGCAAAATGAAATAACAACCATAACCAGTATTATTGGATATATAAGAGAAAATATTAAAGCTACAAAAAAGATAACTCAGAAAAGCAATAAATAAAATCGAAAAATATGAAAAAGGATAAACAACAGAATTTGAAGTTAATGTGGGGGAAATCTAAAAGTAGATTAATGGAACAATAATGACAACAATAACAAAAACCTGTAAGAGACAAAACAGAAGAAAATCAGAGGCTCAGTGTGGTAGGACCAAAATCTGACTATGAGGGGTCAGAAAAAGAACGCAGAGGAAATGGAAGGCACAAAATTTTCAAAGATAGACTTGTGAAAAATGTCATTGGAATTTTGAGAAGGATTCCGTTGAATCCGCATATCTCTTTGGGTGGTATGGAGATTTTAACAATATTAATTCTTGCAGTACATGAACACAGGATGTCTTTCCACCTATATGAGTTTTCTTTAACTTCTTTCATCAATCTTTTATAGTTTTCAGGGTACGGGTCCTTCGTTTCCTTGGTAAAATTTCCTCCTAAACATTTATATTTTTATAGCTAATGTAAATAGGATTTATTTTATTTTATTTCTGATATTTTGTTGTTAGTGTATGTTGATTTTGTATCCTGTAATTTTACTGAATTTGTTTCATAGTTCTAACAGGTTTTTGGTAAAATGCTTAGAGTTTTTAATACCTAAGATCATGTCATCTGCAGAGACAATTTTACTTTTTCCTGTTTAATTTGGATGCCTTTTATTTCTTTCCCTTACGTAATTTCTCTAGCTAGGACTTTCAGGATAATATCATACAGAAGTAGCAAGAATGGGCATCCTTTTCTTATTCCTGATCTCAGAGGAAATGTTTTCATGTTTTCACCATGGAGTATGACATTAGTCATGAGATTGTCATGCATGGCCTTTATTGTGTTGATGGGCATTCTTTTCCTACCTAATTTGTTGAGAGTTCTTTATCATGAAAGAATGTTAAATTTTGTCAAATGGGTTTTTCTGCTTTTATTGTGAGGATCATTTGGTTTTTGTCCTTCATTCTTTCAATGCCATGTACCACATTTATTGACATATGTATGTTAAAACTTACTTGCATCCCAGGAATAAATCTCCCTTGATCATGGTGCATGAGCATTTTAATGTGTTATTTGATCAGGTTTACTAATATTTTGTTGAGGATTTTTGCATCTATGTTTATCAGGATGTTTGGCCTGTAATTATCTTTTCTAGTAGTGTCCTTATCTGGTTTTGTAATATTGGCCTTGTAAAATAAGTGTGGAAGTATTCCCTTCTCTTCAATTTTTTGGATAAGATCTTAAAAGCTTCATAAGTAAGAAATAAATCAAGGAAGTTACAATTAAAGAATCAGGAACCAGAATTTTTTTTTTACTAGAAGACATGGATAAATGCCTTCCAATAACTGAAGGAAAATGATTTCCAAATTAGAATTACAAACCTAGTCAAGCTATCAATTAAATATTAATTAGATATTGATATAAATATAAATTAAATATAAATTAAATTTTAAAAAATAAATTTTCCTGGAGGATATGCTTCAAAAATATTTGAAGCAGCCTTTTTGTAGAAGTTACTAAAAAATATGCTTCACCAAAAATGGACTAAACAAAGACAGAAAGATATGGGATCAAGAAATAGAGGATATAACAAAAAAAAAAGAGTCATGAAAGGAGTTCTCTGGATTAAGGTGAAGAATAATCTAAGAATAGTAAGTACGAGCTGTGGTTACCAGTCCAGACTAGGGCCAAAGTACAGAAGGCTCCAAGAAGGATGCTGCAAGAAAATTATAGGACTCAAGTGTAACCAGATTCACAGCTGTCTGGAAGTATAAGGGAGAATTATAGGTATATTGAAAACCAAATAACAGAGTGTGATATGATTGTTAGGCAGTTTAAACAAAACATTTATGATAAAAGAAAGACTATCTTCATACACCCTGTGGTTCGTCTGTGCAAAACATTTACATAGTTATATTAACATAATGATTGAATACAGATTGCACCAGAATTTGCAATGTTAATTTACTGTGACAGCAGGGTGTGTGCATATGAAGGGTATGGAGAATGAGTGTAACAGAGATGAATTCCCAACTTTTATAGATAGAAGATAGCAGAGACATAAATAGTATATAATCAAGAAATAGCACATATCATTGAGAAATATGAAAGAGTTGAAAGTGATGAAATACTGGCTTGAATCATGGACAGAGGTGGAGCTGGAGACTGCTGCTTTTGGAACTACACATGCATCTAACACCCATAAAAATGAAACACAAACATGGAAAAAAGTATGCAGAAAACAATGTCCTTGAGAATTGGACATGGATGTGAGCTTCCCTGAGGTCAAGGCATGAAGGGAAAGAAGTCAGATAAAGGAAAACAGGTCACGTGGTGGGGAGATTTCCAGGGTTTTGAGCATAGATCAAGAACGTGTGTGTGTGTGCACATGCTTGTGTGTGCATACACGTGTACGTTTAAGAAAAAGAATATATTTTGACTTTAAAAAATGAGAAAGGTATAAGAAAATGAAAATTTATTCAAATGAAATGCTATTCAGATATGCCTTGAAATACACTGATTTTTTTATTTGATCAAATAAACTATTATGATAGGTATCTATGGAAGATGCTGTGTTTTGGAACTCAGACCTGCAGGTAAAAGGAGTGAAATCAGCAGGAGATTCATATTGAAAGGACTCTTGACCCTTGAAATTGTGTGCAAAATTATGTACATGAGTTTCTGTATCTATGTATGTGTGAGTGGGAGAGAGAGAGGCAGAGAGATAGAGATAGAGATGAGAGAGAGAGAGAGAGAGAGAGAGAGAGAGAGAGAGAGAGAGAACAGTCAAAAGTTCTAAGGATTTCATGAAATTCTAAGTATCCAAACCCTGTCATTCTTCCTTCGGCATCTGCTTTTTAAGTTGAAACACAGGCAGTTCCTTTGGAAAGTAAGACACTATATTTCCATCAGTAAAGGGGATAGGAAAGAGAGAATCCCCTCTGCTCCTCCCCTAATAGAATGTTTTGGGTTCCTCAACTGTACCACAAACTCACTTTTATTATTTTTTAAAATTTTATTTTAATAACACTTGATATGAGATCTACCCCCTTAACAAAATTTTAAATGCCATGCAATACATTATCGTTCACGGTAGTTCCCACTGTACAGCAGTGTGTTTAAAGAAATGCTATTTCCTCCACCCGGGACACTCTTTATTCTCTTTCTTTCCCCTTGCTGCTTCACCTGGCTGACTCTTACTCACCTTTCCTGGTGTCATGCTTGATATCACTGCCCTAAGCAGATTTTTTCCACAAGGGAGACATCTTCTCCATTAGGCTTTTCCAACTCATCTGGCATTTCCTCTTGTTGCATACTTCACCATATGTATAGACAATTGTTCTCTGTGTCAATTTGCTGAAAAAGTGAAAACGCCTTCATGAGGGCAAGAAATATGCTTGCCATGATCAAGGTTGTATCTTAAGGATACTGATATTAATTATGTTAAAATAGGGGGCAAACATGCTCATAATACCTTTTTTTGCACAAACTAAATAAAATACTTAGAGTAATACAAAGGAACAATATTCAGAGCCAATAAAACATAAAGCACATTTTGAGCATATTGAAACCTTAAACGATTATTGAACACCTCCTCTGTACCAAATACTTAGATAATTCCTGGGATCCATCAATAATCAAGAAAGGCAGTATCCCTCACAACAGATAACTTACGTAATAGTTGCAGAAGCAAATAAGACGAAGTATATTTTATTTGCCATCACTTAATTGAGGGACAAATAAATTTTATCTAATACAAAACTGTTAAGTTTCTGGAAGATTAAGAAAACCTAAGACATATGCAAAATTTTCTCATATCGAATCAGTTTCCCCTTGATTAATAAGAACTACTTCCTTCTGAGTGTGTTTAAGATGAGCTGTAACTTGAAATGCACCTACAGAAGAATGGCTGGGAAACCCTCCTGGGGCATCTTCAGGCATGGAAAGAATTCTGCCTGCGTCACTGCTGATTAATTCTTGTCTCAGCTTTCAGCTACCTCACAGTGAGCTAACTGTAACTTTAAATATTGATAACCAAGCTCATATATCACAGAGCTGAGAGAATGACAGTTTCAGTGCATAATGGCTAAAGCTTTCTACAATAATCAGATATTCAATAATTCATGAAAATATATCCCCCCAAATCAAATTGGAAGCTATTTTGTGTAATATATTATTTAAAATTCAATATTATAATGCACAAACTTCTCCTCAGCCAGAGGAGCGCCATTTCAAAATGTGATTATGTGTGGACTTTATTTAAAAGTGACAATTTTGCTTTTCATTTGTTTAACGGCTTAAGCAGAGGAGCTGAACTGGAACTAAGTCATCTGACAATGAAACCAGGGCAGCCACAAGCAACTTTGCAAAAGTAACATCAGGACCTAAAAGATGCACATGCATTTGCATGGGAGAGACACGTGTATTGGGAGAAAAATATCTTTATTCCTTTAATTTTTTTTTATACGTTGCCAGTCTGGTCTGCAACTCCTAGGCTCAAAGGATTCTCCCTCATGGTTGTGATTATAGGCACATGCCACTGTGCCCAGCTTAAAATGCTTAATTTTCTGTCTTATACCAACTTACTCCCAAGTAGTCATCTCCAAATTAACTGTACTTTGTCTTCACCATAAGATAAATCATGAACTTTTAAGTCTGACAGTCAAGATACTTCCAACTCATCCCAATGTTGCAACAGTCTCAGTTGCTTTCAAAGCCATTGTTGACTGTATTTGTTTGGGGCAGATTGGGGGGGAAATTGTTCCATAAGCACATAATCACTATTCTGGTTTCATATTGCTTCCTTCTTAGAAACACTCTTTCTCTTCTCCCCTAGTTATCTCACACCTTCTTTCAAGAAATGTGTAACCCTGAGTGAAGCCCTCCCCAAACTTCGAAGATAGATAAGGCGTGGCTCATCTCAGAACACTAACGATGTTAATTATCTATAGCACTCCAATTATTCCACCAGCTACTACTTATTGAGTGGTAATCAAATGCCAGACCTGTGCCAAATGATATACACCAACATTGTTTTGTTTAGACATTAGAACACCAATGCCACCCCAGTGAGTTTCAGTGGCATTCAACCAATTGTTTGAAGATACAAAGCAGAAAGTACTAAACAGGTGGAAGGTTGTCTGGTTGGTTTAGCATTTCCCTGGCACCTAGAATGGTACCTGGTCTATATAATCAGGGCTCCATATCAGTTGACTGACTGAGTCAATAAACAAATTCATGAACATTCAATTGTATGCATCTAATGTTGTCTTCTCACCCTGCAGGCAGCATGGTTGGAAGAGACCAACATCATTATATTAAGTGGAAAGAACAAAGCAAGGTGTTGAAGGACGAG